>VZTB01001959.1:321872-358450 GCA_013397245.1 Thryothorus ludovicianus
AAAAAAAAGAAGAAAATTATAAAAGTTTGCCTAAATTGAATGTACAAGAATATGTCGAACACATCAGTGCAAAAGGATTTGAAAATTTACATGAGTTAACCAAAAAAAAAAAAAAAATCACTTAAAAAGCAATCATATATATATATTTATAAACTGAAGGTTTGTTTTTGTTTCTGACTGCATCCCACCACCACCAGCAGCCCCTGGCATCACCCAGCCCCAACGCCCAACAGGACATCCCGCGCTCCATGGTTAAAGCCCTTAAGGAAATCCCAATGTCCGGCCCGGCATCACTCCCTCCTTCCAGCCATACAGTAAGGAATGAATATCAGCAGCTTCAAAATGAACCACAACGACTTCTGGTTTCCCCTCCCCCAAATATAAATATATACTGTATATATCTTTAAGTTTTGCTGTACTTTACAAAAGAAGTCTCACTAGATGGCAGCGGTGCGGTTTGAGCGGTGCCGAATTTAACAGCTACAGGAAGTAAAAAACAGCGCATGCGTGAACCCGCCTGGCTACTGCTCGTGTAAAGAGAGGAAAGGAAGAAAAAAAAGCAACATTCACAGCACATCAAGCCCAAAAGAGTTTACACCTTCTACACGGAAGCATTATTAAAATTCATCTGGCTAGGTCATCCTTGCAGGAGAGGCTAAATAAGGCATGCGTTAGACAGTCATATTGTTGCTCACTTGGAAAGGAAAGAAAAAAAAGAAATCAGACAGAACTGGAGTTCTAGAACCAAGAGTTCCAACCCTTAAATTTAGCAGGTCATATTGCCATCAGTCTCTCAGAAACTTAAAGCTCTAAAAAAGAAACGAGAAAGAGGTGCTAGTCAATGGTGAACAGTGCGAGCCGCCGCAGCCTGCAATCCCCGCGCTCCCACCGGGGCACGGCTCCCGACAGCCCCAGCTCCACCTTTGAGCAGGGAATCAGGAGGGCTCGGCAGCCTTGTCTAGATTTTAGCAAGCAGGTCCTTAACCACCCGCCTGCTCGAGGCAATCAGTGTGTGGTTCCCACCCCCCGCGCTCCCCGAGGCGCAGCGGGAATGTTTTAATCGAGGGAACGCGTTTGTGGCCGCGCCCCCAGCACTCCAGGCAGGAGGGCTGGGCCTGCCCGCTCCCGGCCGGGCGCAGGCAATACTTACATGATGAGCATTTTTAATTTGTGTTTCTCTGACGTAAGTTTTTGTCTTTGTGATTGTTTGTAGAATTGGTTTTCCTGCAGAAAGGGGCGAGAGAGAAATGCACCAAAAAAATCGGTCACATATACATGTAAAATGGACATTATCCATACTTCATTAAAAAGTATTTCAGCCTTCCTCTTTTTAACTGGCTGAAGACAACACAGTTTCAGACTTAGTATTTTAGCACAATATTTGTTTTCTAGCAAGATGTTTTTTTTTTTTTCCTCCAGTGCTAAGAAACTCACCAGGCGGTCCAACACCATCTGTAATGTCACATGCAATATCAATCCTATGATTTATCACCTCCCACAACCCCCCAGATTAACCCAAAGAGTATCTTTTTCCTGCAAACACACTTACATTGGCCCAGCTGGTTCATCATCTGCAGCAAGCATCCCGATGCACCCAGGGAAAGACAAGGGAAGGAAAGAAAAAGAGAGTCAGTGTTTGCAGGGGGCTGCAGTGCGAGCAGCAAACTCATCTATCTACAGCATCAAAGGCCATTCCAGTCGGGAGTGCAAGGATCATGGAGTTACTGCTCTGGATTCGGGTTTAATGGCAGGTATGTTGCTTCAATGGGTTTAGTTAACACTTGGAATGCTGGTCATGAAGGACTGCAACTGTAGCGGACAGATTGGTGCAACATGGTCAAGACTCATCTTGTCCCCAAGTTCCAGTGGTTCAATCTCATAAAAAATAGATGAGGAGACAAACCAACGGTTCAGTTGTAAAATCCTGCTGGATGTTTGCTTGCATTGAATGTTTTTTAATATGTATTTTAAATTTTTAAGCCATTTTTCCACTGCTGATGGGTAACTCCAGGTACATACCCCAGAGGATACATACCCCACACTCATTTTTCCCCAGGGATGAAACAACCTCTACATTCCCCATTTTTCTCAATGTTTAATTAGAAGGGACCAGGTTAGGAGGCGGCGGAAAGGAAACACTCGATTCCAGCCCCAACCATGGTCCTTGGGCAGCAGCATCTGATGTCACCAGGAGACAGTCGGGGTGCTGGGACACCTCCAGACACACTTCAGCTGCAGAGGACTGACAGCATCGTCCTGCCCATGGCCCTTGGCAAAACTTATTTAAGAACTGGTGGAAGGGGGGAAATCTGCCAATAAGGAATGTTTACATTAACTCATGACCAATTTGGCTTATTTTTGGAATTCTCAAACACTACTTTCTCCCATGCTGTAGTACAGAAGACAGAAACGCATTTACACAACAGTACAAGAGTCAATCCAGGAACTTAATGCTCCCACAGATGGGTTTTGGGGGAACCAATTCAGGCCCTGCTGGTTTTGGCACTTGACAGTTGCCATTCCCACCTCGTGCCAGAGGGATTTTTCACGTAAGTCTTTGAGAAACTCTCAGCAGGATTCCACAATGGTGCTTAGTGCACATGAAGCAGTTATGGAAATTACAGTCTTACAGTGTAGGCATCCGCATGAGCACGCGCCAGGAGTAATGTCAGGGAGAGGGGACATTACTCCACCTGGGCCTTCGAGGCAACGGAGAGGCAAAGCCACCGCTAGCACAGACAGTGACCAGAACGAAAAATACTTCAAAAATAAAGAACTAACCACAAACCAAGAACTTTACAGCCAAAGTAACAGACTAGCGACACACTGGTGTCCACAGAATTCCAGTACCAGCAACAGTAACTATCTGACACAGGTACAGAGAACTGGGACTAGGAAGGACAGCCAGACATCAATGTGCTGTTGTATATACAGTGAGATATACAGAGACACATCAGGTACTCAAACACAAAGCACAGCAGAGGAATCTACGGCTTCCTTCCACAAACATCTTTGGGAATCAAGGATCCAAGAGCAACCGAGGTCCGCGCTCCAGGCGAGCCCCAGCCCCCAATGCCAGCGCTGCATCTGAGAACCAACTCGGCTCCAACTAGCACCATCCACAGCTTTGGGAGTTTGTTTGGCTGGACTTCAGCAATAGAAAAACTGCACCGTGGACACTCATGACAAAATAACCATTTTGCCTTCTCTGCTCAAAGATTAAATGCCCATTTCATATCAGCAAGTTTGTGTTGTCAAAAAGGAAAAAAAAAAAAATAACCCAAAAAAACAAAAAGAAGCTTCACATTTATAAAAGCTGCCGTCGGTGATTCCTCACAAAGATCCCACAAAAAAGCCTACTGGAATATTTTAACTAGCTCGTGGATCCCCACCACTGCTTCCTGTCCCATCTCTAACCTAAACTAGAGATAAAAAGACCGAAGGAAATTCCCGGTCAGTTGTTAAGTGCTGGAAAAGCATCCCCAGTACAGTACAGACACAGACCAAACCCTCAGCGAAACCAGAGGCAACAGAACAACAGAAAAACCAGTACAAAATCAGACTAAAGAAAAGGTTCAAAACAGCAAACTGAAATCCAAATTAGTTGTGAACGTGAATGAAGAAGTTTTCAAGAGTGTTAACGTTATGACTTGTGCATTGTATAGACTGAAGCGGAGGTTAAACAAACTCCAAAGCATGCAGAGCTCTCACTTACCACCATTTTTTAAGGGTATGATGCAATTGAAGGGGGGAAAAAAAAAAAGAAGTCATAGTAACCGACAAGATCAATATAACCGAAAGCTTTAATGCCACAGCCCTGCTCTACAATAGTCAGTAACACCTAGGGCACGGGGATGTCCCCACATGCTGCCAGGAGCGGCCACTGAGCCCTTCCTCCTGCAGCATCTCCACTGGGACTGGGCAGCTGCAGGCTCCAAAACCCCCCTCTGGGTACAGAACACAGGAATAACCCCCACAGCCAGGCCTTTCCTGCTGGGATGGAATGACCTGCCTCGTCGAGTCCCAAAACCATGCATTTCTGAACCAAAATGGGAGAACTGCTGCTAGTCTTTAACACATGTAATCAATCCCTGCAGGCAAAAATATCTGGGAATTAAAATTGGAAGATGATGACAAGTAGATCTCCCTTAGCTCCTCCACTTATATGGGAATGTGTTTTGTGCCCCCCGCCCCACTTTCAGCCTTAATTTACAAGGCATTTTATATGTCACTCAGTTTCTTTCACTGCCTTTGGAAAGCTACAGGGGTTTATTTTTAGTATCAAATTAATCCTGGGTAGCATCTCATGACTGGTGGAAGTTAAAAATGAAACGCTAGCGGGTTCTTCCAGCACTAAGATTCCATTTTTTGCTTCCGAAGGGATTCTACATCTCAGCTCATGCTTTAAAACCTGCAAAGAAACAATCCCAGACTGGTCTGGGTTGGAAGGGCCCTTAAAGCCCATCCAATGCCACCCCCTGCCATGGGCAGAGACACCTTCCACTATGCCAGGTTGCTCTAAAACCCAATGTTCAACCTGGTCTTGGGCACTTCCAGGGATCCAGGGGCAGCTTAATGCTCAGAAGGAGCAGCCAGAGCCTGTGACAGCTCAGGGTCCTGTGTTATGATCCATTCCCACTGGGATACAACGATGCTGCTGGGGACAGCTGATGGCTATGGCCTCACCATGTACCTGCCTCACAATCTGCTCACCCAGACAAATTTGAAGTGTGGGAGAGAAAAATGTGCATAAAAGGGAAAAAAACCCACCAAAATCACTGGTTAGAAAAGGTAGACGGTTGCAGTTAAAACAGTTTGTTTCTTTCAATTACTTACAGTAATAGCAGGAACAGGGAAAGTCAAGAAAAAAGCAAAAGAGGATTAGAAAGAATGTGGGGATTTGGATGGAGCTTCTGCAGAGCCAGGAGAAGAAACACATGTATGGGAAGTTTTTGGATTAGGCTGAGGAATGAGAGGGGAAGAATGAAAAGGGACATGTTATAACCCAGTCACTTCACGGCTTCGGACTCGAGATCTTGACTATGGATTGTCACGTAAAAACCACTCGCCCCAAGGGGTTTTTACTTTCTACTTACCCCAGAAAACACCCTTTAACCCAGGGGCTGATTTCAGACTACTGGATCCAACAACAGCAGAGAGCCCATTGCCTTTGGGAACCTTTGCTACGGTACACTCAGGTGGTACTGGCTGATCACTCTGTCTATGGAAACCAAGCAGCTTGAGCTGTACCACAGAGGGACAAAGCCATTCCCTTCTCTCCTCATCCAGGGGAGAACCTCGGCGTGCCCTGCCGCTGGGCATGCAGCCACGTGCCAGGGCATGCCACACTCATGCAGCTCTCACCCCCAAAAGCCATGGAAGCTGCATGTGGCCACCTCCCCCTCCCGGGTCTGCCAGCCCCTGGTTGCTCCCTGTGAATAGGGAGTGAGCTGGATGCTGCCTTACCAAGCGTAAGGCAAGGCAGAACTCGCGTTCTGAAAGGATGCAGGAATTCAAGCGCCATCTACCCTGCCTTCCTCCTTCTAGAACGGGATTTGGATGTGCTGGGGGAACTCCTCAGCCACAGGCTCCGCAGCAAACCCTGTGCTGGGCACCCCCTCCCCCGATGCCACTGTTTTGGTGGGAACGGGGATTTCACAGGTACAACGTTTCTTTTCCTGCTCTCCAGCAGCAGGAAAAAGAATCAACTCCCAAATCAGAGTTCTGAGAAGGAGGAAACATCAGCAAAGGAGCTCCTGAGCAGCCTTGGCCCGAGGCATAGCACGCAGCTCACCGGACACACAAAGCGAGATCCATGCAAAACCGAGCCCTGCAGTCAGGAAATGCCAAAGTTAAAGGAGTGTCCCTGCTCTTCCAGCACTGTAATGCTTCCAGCAGAGGGAACATCTTTACACTGGGAAGTGTTTTGGGAACATGGAACTGCTCCAAGTGTACCCAGGAGTCCATCACCTTCCTCAGCCTACTAGGGATGGAGCCACGGGCACACTGAGCCAGGGTGCTTGAAGCCCCACAGAACATGGAGATCAGAGAGAAAGGGAATTTGTTCTTGTTTCTTCGGGCTGGCCAGGCAGAGTTCCCAAGTGCTGGGGAATAAGTTAAAGATGCCTGTGGATCCTCTCACCCAGAGAACACTTCTGTCCCACAAGTCACGTCCCCCAGGACCAACTGAGCACTTGGGCTTAGCATTAGACTGGTCTCACTTGAGGAGCTGATCCAGCACACCCCAAACACTGTCATTTGTGTAGGTTTAACTGAGCCAACCCTAAAGTATTACCTGGGCACAGCACAACATGAGAGCTCATGGTGGGCACCTGCAGCTCCCAGCAGGATCCAAAAGCAGCAGCTCAACCTGCACTGCCCCAGTCAGGAGCCAAGGTGTGCTGTCAGCACATTAACAGCTCCTTCTGCTCCAAAAGCCTTTGATTCTCCTGAACACAGAAGTGGCCACGTTTAGCAGCATTGATTTTCTCCAAATTTTAAAAGCAATCCTTAGAAGTGGTCTGAAACAAGCCACGTTTGAAGTTAGTTATCTGTGCACTGCTCTCAGCAGGCCTGATGGTGGCCAGGACATCAAGGCATTCCTGGGGGATGGTGGCAGACACTGAGGGGGATGTGTGGCACCTGCAGAGGGGGGACACCACAGGTCCAACCTGCAGCCCGACCCTCGGGATCTTTGCAGAGACCTGCAGCCAGAGCCATCCCCCAGCAGGAGGACGTGCTGAGCCCAGGGGGAATGAGCCCTGGACACAGAGTCACAGGGGCCATCCATCCTCACACCTGAGAGCTGGGCACCCCACAGAAACCTGGGCACTCCAGAAGGGCATTCCAGAGTCATTCCACCCTGGCAGAATGGAGTGATGGTGGCGATGATGGAGCAATCTCAGTGTCTAAATTTGGAGAGGTCCGAGGAGAACATTCCCATCCCAGCAGGAAGGGCAGCAACAGCTCAGTGTTGTTGCAGCATCATGTGATGTGGAGTTCTGCCATGAGCACAAGCCCTAAAGCTGAGCACATCCCACTGACCCCAGCACTGGAGCAGCCGCGGAGAGCTCCGGGCTGGTGCCAGCCAGATGCTGTGGATAACGAGTGCTGTGGTGCTTGGCCTCAGCCTGCTGGCTCAGCCACAGCACCCTGCCACTCCTACCCTGGAGGCAGAGGTGTGATTTTGGAAGAGGGAGCTGAAATTCCAAACGCCGAGCACACTGCTGCATTCCAGCATTAACTTTGGCATTTCATAACCATGTCTTGAAAAGAATAAAACGCAGGATAACCCAAGTGAAACATCCACACGTGGGAATCAAGAGGCTCCTGATGATTCACCATGTGTGCATTTGGACGTGCCCTGCTCCCAAGGCATTCCCCACCATAGCAGCACAGGAAGCTTCGATGCCAGTACAGAAAATGCACAACTCTCCAAGGAATGTGGGACTCAAGGCAGCATGATGCCAATTGTGTCCATCAGCCAGGCAAACCTCATCCACAGCTACAGACTCTCTCTCATACTCAGCATGGAGTTTTCCTCCAGGAAAGGGGACAGGGAGAACCATCTGACCCCCACAGAGCTGCATCACATCACTCTCCAGGGCTCTGCCTTCAAAACAGCAGCCCCAATGAGCACTGGAGTAACCTCAGCTCCTTGGCTCATCATCCTGGACAGCTCCAGGGAGATGACGAGCCCGGATCCCTCGGGTACCTGAGGAGTGGCCAAACCAGCCAGGAAAACTCCTGCCTTGTAAAGCGGCAGTGAACTCCTCACCTCCAATGGGAGCTCCCCTGCACCACCACAGGGGCTGTGCTGCCTTCTGGTCATGCCAAAGCCAATTCCAGCTGGATTCAGTCCATTTGGGGCTGCTTGCAGGCAATATCTCTGTATCAAATTCCCAGGACCTGGTTTTGGTCCTTGTGAAACTTCATCCAATGAAAATTCTGAACTGTAAACACTGACGTGGAGGTGGCTATGTGCAAGGGAAAATCAAAATTGTCTGTTCAGAGTTTTCTGGGCTGGTGGAGGTCCCTGAGGCCACACTGAGGGCAGGACAAGCCCCGGAGCCACTGGAAGCTGTTAGTGATGCACAGAACATGCCCTACACTTCAGTTGAAGGGCTCCACCCCGAGAGCAGCCCCCACACATGCTCTGGAAGCAGTTAATAAGTGCTACTCAAGGCTTACACCAAAGCTTGTTTCCTCTAGGGATGCACTACTTCAGCCAGTTCTGATCCAAGCCTCAGCCCTGCTCCTATAATTCCATTCCTTGTGTCCCATGAGCTCCTGCCCTCACTGCGGACCCTGTGGGAAGCCCCTGGAGGTGGCTGTGCCCACCGCACACACACATCACTGTCTCACATCTAATTTTCAAGCCCTGTGAGGGCCCAGGCCCCCTGCAGCCCCACAGCCACACCCTGGGAAGCAGCCTTCACTGGAAAAGGCTCAGCCAGCCCAGGATGGTGCTGAGGATTACTCCAGCACGCTGCTCTCCCCCTGCTCCATGCCTGGATCCATCGTATTCCGACAGCACCATGCCATGCCTGCTGCTTCTCCCAAGGAGTCCCTGCAGAGGTTTTCTCGATACACACTGGAGTAAGCTGCTAGCAGCACATTAAAGGCTGTTACTCAGCATGGATCTTGCAAACACTCAGCCTCATACTGCCCCTTTCCCCAGATATGCACAGGGGAAGGCGTGCAGGAGAAGCTCATAGATAAAAGCTACTACTAGTTGTATGTACCAAACACAGGTGCAGGAGAAGCTCTAGATAAAAGCTACTACTAGTTGTATGTACCAAACACAGATTAACTAACTAATTATTGCTACCATCAAACCTGATAATAAGCCCTATTTTTATAAAATCTAATCAGTGGCTACAATTAGATACAAGTTCCAGAGCATTCCTTAACTACAGATCAAGCTACATAGCAGAGTAAGAGCCCTCCCCTCATCTCTGAACCCTGAATACATTTTAGTTTTGAAGCACCTTTGCAGCCCCAATCCCTTGAAGTGCAATGATTCTTTGAGAGCAATGTTCCCTCACAGCCCCTGCGCAGTGTCTGACCCTGAGGCCACAGGGAGGAGGGAATGCCACCATGGCCGAGGCTGCTGCCAGCCCTGCCACGCTCCTCGGGGTGGACGGACAGCATTTCTCAGGGAAGAGATGGGAGCGCTTTGTAACAAAGCTTTGAAGATATCCATAACGCCCCCCGAGATATCCCACCCCACAGTCCGAGAAATCCAGCCCTTGCACCCTTGGAGCTTTATGTCCGGAGAGGGGAGAGAGGAGAAAGGCAGGAGCATGGAGCGGGACGGAGCAGGCTGCTGGTCCTTGCTGCAGGAGGCCCCCGGGGCTGCTCCCACAGGCCGGGGCTGTGGCTGGCTCCTTCACGGGCGGCGCTGGGCGCACTTACCGTCGGGGACCTCGTCCGGCCGCTTCCGCTTCTCGTAGATGACAATGATGACCACCAGGATGACGATCTCTGCCAGGATGCCCAGGAAGGGCCACAGTGGGGCCAGGTGGCTGCGCACGCGCAAGATGGTGGTGACCGACACCGAGCCCACCTGGTTGGTGGCATTGCACTGGTACTCGCCGGGGTCCTCGTTGATCTGCAGGTTTGTGATGCTCAGCTCAGTGTAGTTCTCTTTGTTGGAAATGAAGAACCTGCCCGAGGAGTTGTTGATGTCCTGCAAGAGGGATGGAGGTGGGAAACAGCAACAGGTTTAAGTTCTGAGGCTTCTGTGGCACGGGAATGGGAGGAGATTTGAGGGAGGAGCCCAGGCCTGGTGTTTGTGTCTCCAAACTCTGCACACAGGGGCCTCATCACTGCCAGCACTCAGCTACCCTTAAAACCTTCAGCTCACACTCAGCAGGGAACACTCATCCCATCCTTTTGCTTCACATTTTGGCTCTATCCATCCATCCCTCCTCCATCATCCATCCATCATATATCCATCCCTCCATCATCCATCCATCCCTCCATCATCCATTCATCCAGGCTCTTCCCCAGAATAACTGGGGAGGATGGAACAGGAAGGTGCAAAGGGAGCTGCAGAATCCCCTGATGAGGCAAGGGCAGGAAGGCCTCCCAGGAAGGGGAATTCAAAAGGTCCTTCCATCACCTGTTTCCTCTCCCTTCTGCCAAGACCTTGGTAAGAGCAGGAGCACTGCAGAGTTCTCCAGGGCTGCATTTCATTCTTTGGGTTTCCCTTCAACCTTTCCATCCATCCAGAAAATAGCTTTCAGGGTAAGTTCTTAACCATGCCTAGCCATGCAGCAGCTTTTTTCACACATCAATAATATAAATATCGATTTTATATTCACACATCCATCCTCACCTTCACTCACACTTTGGAGGGACTGCACTTTGAGAGGTTACAGAGCACCTCCAACAGCCCACCCCTGACCCCAGGGTGCTACTTTCCCTCTCTGAGGCTCTGGGCAGGTGGAGACCCCCTGACGTCCCTTCTTACCTCAAACACCCCATTGACCTTCTTGCGCCAAACCCACTCGGGGTGGGGAAAGCCCACGGACTTGCAGTACATCAGGGCTTCCTGGCCCTCATTTTTGTTCTCACTCCTCTTGTGTCCAGTGATGTCAGGAGTGGCTATGAGACAACAGAGCAGCTTGTAAGGACAAACAGGCTTCTTTCACTCACCTGGACACAAATCTCTCCAGCCCCCTGGAAAATGAGCTTTCCCACACCAAGGGGATGTATGGAGGAACTGTGTTTGTGTGAGTCCCTGGGAACAGCCCTCAACCCTGGGCTCCTGTTTGTGTCCCTTGGAGCAGCCCTAAACCCTCTCCCAGCCACCCTAAACCCTCCCCCAGCAGCCCTAAACCCCCCCTTTAGCAGCCCTAAACCTCCCAAGCTCAGGCAGGCTCAGGGCAGTGCCTGGGCTGACCCCTGGCCCAGCAGATGGCCCCGGGCTGCAGGGCTGCATTTCAAGCTGCAGCTCCTGATTACTGCACACGTGGCTTGCTGTGTGATGGCAGCTCTGAGCTGGTAATCCACCCATGGCCAGCCCTGCTGCGCCAGGACACTGGAATTTCCTACAAGACACTGCCCTGCTCCAGGAAACTGGAATTTCCTACAGGAAACTGGAGTTTCCGACAGGACTCTTTCTGCACACCCAGCACATTCCCTGGATACCCAGAGCAAGCAATTCCAGCTGCAAGCTGAGATAATGAAAGGGAATTTCACAGCTCTGCTCAGAGACAACAAAACCTCTGGTGCCACCAGGCAGCAGCTGAGCCTACTCTTCCCAAAATTATAGCACAAATCTTTCGGGAAATGCCTGGCAAGCTGACGTGCTGCCTATTGGCCCATGTCACAGGGGTTTGCTGCAGGGAGCATCCCGTGCCTCAGATTCTTTCTGGACAGTGATAACATTATCAGAGGGAGTTCTGAACCCCAGAAACTCCACAGCTGTAGGAAAACAGGGGCTACAGCTCCTCCTGGGTGTGTTCACTTGGCCAGGCACACCAGGAGAGGCATTCCCCATGTGTCCATGGAAATTCCAACACAGCCCTGGGCTATGCAGGAGTCCAGAGCTAAGGATGAAGCTCAGGCAAATGCAACTTCAGTAATTCCAGGAGGATGCCAAGCACAGCCAGTATAGGTAAGAACAGGCCAAGAACAAAGCCAAGGGGTTTATTTTAGAAACCTGACACCCAAACTCTTTTCACATCAGACAGAAAACCTGACCTGAATGAAGGCACCAGATCCAAAGGGAAAAGGAAAAAAGGGAAAAGGATGGAGAGGGGAGGAGGAAGAGGGGAGGAGGAAGAGGGGAGGAGGAAGAGGGGAGGAGGAAGAGGGGAGGAGGAAGAGGGGAGGAGGAAGAGGGGAGGAGGAAGAGGGGAGGAGGAAGAGGGGAGGAGGAAGAGGGGAGGAGGAAGAGGGGAGGAGGAAGAGGGGAGGAGGAAGAGGGGAGGAGGAAGAGGGGAGGAGGAAGAGGGGAGGAGGAAGAGGGGAGGAGGAAGAGGGGAGGAGGAAGAGGGGAGGAGGAAGAGGGGAGGAGGAAGAGGGGAGGAGGAAGAGGGGAGGAGGAAGAGGGGAGGAGGAAGAGGGGAGGAGGAAGAGGGGAGGAGGAAGAGGGGAGGAGGAAGAGGGGAGGAGGAAGAGGGGAGGAGGAAGAGGGGAGGAGGAAGAGGGGAGGAGGAAGAGGGGAGGAGGAAGAGGGGAGGAGGAAGAGGGGAGGAGGAAGAGGGGAGGAGGAAGAGGGGAGGAGGAAGAGGGGAGGAGGAAGAGGGGAGGAGGAAGAGGGGAGGAGGAAGAGGGGAGGAGGAAGAGGGGAGGAGGAAGAGGGGAGGAGGAAGAGGGGAGGAGGAAGAGGGGAGGAGGAAGAGGGGAGGAGGAAGAGGGGAGGAGGAAGAGGGGAGGAGGAAGAGGGGAGGAGGAAGAGGGGAGGAGGAAGAGGGGAGGAGGAAGAGGGGAGGAGGAAGAGGGGAGGAGGAAGAGGGGAGGAGGAAGAGGGGAGGAGGAAGAGGGGAGGAGGAAGAGGGGAGGAGGAAGAGGGGAGGAGGAAGAGGGGAGGAGGAAGAGGGGAGGAGGAAGAGGGGAGGAGGAAGAGGGGAGGAGGAAGAGGGGAGGAGGAAGAGGGGAGGAGGAAGAGGGGAGGAGGAAGAGGGGAGGAGGAAGAGGGGAGGAGGAAGAGGGGAGGAGGAAGAGGGGAGGAGGAAGAGGGGAGGAGGAAGAGGGGAGGAGGAAGAGGGGAGGAGGAAGAGGGGAGGAGGAAGAGGGGAGGAGGAAGAGGGGAGGAGGAAGAGGGGAGGAGGAAGAGGGGAGGAGGAAGAGGGGAGGAGGAAGAGGGGAGGAGGAAGAGGGGAGGAGGAAGAGGGGAGGAGNAAGAGGGGAGGAGGAAGAGGGGAGGAGGAAGAGGGGAGGAGGAAGAGGGGAGGAGGAAGAGGAAACTTTCTGGGACACCTCCACTCATACCCCTGGGTGAAACAGTGACATTGCTGCAAGGAGAGGGCAGATCCCAGGATGATCCTGGATGCTGGGCTGATCCCAGAATACCTCTCTGCTGCTGGCACAGGGCTATTCCTGGAGCACACAAGCAGCTCTCTGCAGTGCTGCTGCTTTGGGGCCCACAGACACAAATCCAGCATCTTCTCACCCAAACAATGTGGGAAACCTGCTGTCCCCACATCCCTGCAGTGCCAACTTTAGTGGGTTTTTCCTGGAAAGCTTTTCAAGCCAGGATTGCTCTCTGTGGCAGCCAAAGGACAGGTTAAGGCAGGATTTGCTGGGAAGTATTTGGATTTCAGCTCAGGCTGCAGAGACCCCCTCTCTGAGACTCTGCTCCATCACTGCTGCATCACTGGCACCAGGAAAATGCCCCTTGCAAAGGGAGCTTTGAATTCCTGCAGGTGTAGCAGGAAAAATCCTGAAGGTGGGCTGGAAACACCTGATAAAGAGCAAAAGGAGGCAGGCCTAATTTAAATTAACTGCTACCCAAAAAAAAAAGCAAAGTAAACACACATTCAGGCACGCTTGACACGAGAGGAATTCTAAGCAGCATCATTTTGGTAGTTTGAAACCAAACCACAGGAGAAAGGGGATTGTGGCAAGGTGATCATGGGGCTCCAGTACTCCCAGCAGGCACAGAACTCAGTGTGCAGCAGCTTTCTGAAGGGTTTGGGGATCACACAGCCAGGAAAATTCATTTCCTCACATACAGGAAGCATTCAGCCTGTCACAGCTGAAAAGGAGAGGGAAATTTAAAAGTGTACCACCTCCAAACCATGGCCTAGTTACCTTCAAGTTGCTCATTAACAGACAAAATTACAGCAAGGGCAAAGCACCTAAAAATATTCCTGCCCTGAAAACTGGGATGTCTGTGGGGTGACCTGAACAGTGGCTCTGGCAGGTTTCTTGTTCTGGTTTGATTGCAATCCCTGTTTCCCTCTGGAGCCTGAAGGCACCAGGGGAAGGGAGAATGGGAAAGGATTTTTGTGGATCACTCCAAGATGCAGCTGGGCTCCAAGAGTAATTCATGCCTGATGAAGAGGGGCCAGGCTGCAGCCGAGTTTCCTGACACAGCCAGGCATCAAGGACCAGGCTCTCCCCAGAATAACTGGAAGGTGCAAAGGGAGCTGCAGAATCCCCTGATGAGGCAAGGGCAGGAAGGCCTCCCAGGAAGGGGAATTCAAAAGGTCCTTCCAGCACCTGTTTCCTCTCCCTTCTGCCAAGATCTTGGTAAGAGCAGGAGCACTGCAGAGTTCTCCAGGGCTGCATTTCATTCTTTGGGTTTCTTTGCATCCTCAGGCCACCAACAGCACAGGGATTCCTCCAGGGTGGAAATGCAGCAACCAAAAATCCCCTGCCAGGAGGAGGAGGGGTACCTGGCCAGGTCTGGCAGCTGCAACACCAAAATCACCCCCCAGGCACCCCAGCCTGCTCCAGTGCCAAGGAAAAGGGGACAGGAGATCTCCAAATTTCCAGCACTGTGGGAATCATTTAAAATAAAGGATTTTTGGGAAAGTCATAAAGCAGGCCTCAGGAGCAGAAAAGAAGAGAAAACTTAAGAGTCATGCTGTAGATGCTGATTCTAAAGTAAAAAGATAATTTAGAGAGTGAGCAAGGACTTTTAACAGTAAGTAGTATGTTGAATATAGGTCATGCAAACCTTAGAACAGCAGAAAAATGCATCTGAGATAATTTTCTTTCTATCAAGAGATAGAAAGTTTTAAGCTTAATAATGGAGCATTCTGCCCAAAGGCAGCACAAAGCTCCCACAAAACTTGAGCAGCAGCTGACTGAGGTAAGCCAGCTTTCCTGGGGAAGGAATCCCCAGGAAAGGCATCAGACACTGCCAGGGATTCCAGCTGCTCTTACACCTCTGCCCTAGGGATTTGTAGCCAAGTCAGTCCCAGGATGGTTCTGGGCAAAGGGAGCTTGAGCCCATCCAGGATGCTGTGTGAGGGACACTTCCCACTGTCCCAGGGACACTGGAGGGAACCAAAAGGCAGCAGGACACAGAGGGAGGTAGCCCTGCACGCCCTGGGCTGCCTTTGCCATAGGCTCTGGGGAGGCTGCTCAGGAGCTGCCAGAAAATCCCTATTTTGGGAGCACATTCAGCACCCTCCCCTCAGCTGCACCGTAATTCCAATCAGCAATTAAAGCTAAGTGTAATTGCCTGAGCACCACCAAGGCCCATGCAGGTCAATATTAAATTCCAGACGTGCATGGGCAGCCCAGATGGTGTCAAAGTCCCTCACATCTGTGCAATCCCAATTTATTACCCCCAAGAACAGCATCTGAGGAGTATTTAGGTGGAAATTATCTGGGAGAAGTTCTCCTTGCACTTCAAGCACAGATTTGGCTTTTCTTCCCCGAGTGAACTCCCACCCCCTGCCAGGCAGAGCAGCACCAAGCCCCGAGACAAACACCCCCAAAGGGCCCTGCAGAGTCCTTGCTCCGCTGCCAAAATCACATTTCCCCTCTCTAGGAGTGGTTTGTCATCTAAAGCAGCCCAGAAGAGGCTTTACATGTGAATTAAGATAACATTAGGAGATTTAGCACTTAGAGCAAAAGGGCAGAATGGAGGGGAAAAAATCCCAGAGACAAGGAAAAGAAGGAGAATTAAATACAATTAAATCTCTTCCACCTGCCCAGCCAAGCTCCTCAGAGACACAGGTGGTGGAATTCCATCTTCCACTCAGATCCCAGGGCCTGCACAGGCACCACAAATTCCCAAACTCAGCCCTGCCTGCAGCCCCATCACTGAGAATTCACCTGACACCAACCCTGCTCTGTGCTTCTACAGCAACCCTAGTGGCAAACCTTGCCCATTTTGCAGCTTTTATCTTTAATTTCGGACTCCTGGAGATGCCAGGAGGTGCCCAAGACACAGACGTGAGAGGAATGAGGGATCTCTCTTTTCAAACCAGCTGTGGGTCTGCTGGTGGATAAAACTGGCACTGAGAGATAAAGGGAACACTGGGAAGCATTCCACTGATTGATAAATGGGAAAAAAGATATTTGCCTTTACAAACAAATTGTAGGTTTACTGACAAATTAATTTGAATATTGAAAGATTAAAGAAACAACGGGGAGAAAACAAACTCCATAAGAATCAAAAATTCAAAGGGAGGGTTACATATCAGAGGGGAATCTTAGGGAAGTCTGGACCTCTCAAGTACCTCAGCCAATAGGGAAAGAGAGAAGGAAATTGGGAAAAAAAGGAGAAAATTGGAGAGACCCCAGGGGAATGCCCCATGGCCTCTCCCTTTATTGGAATAAAGTTACAGGAGTCCTCTGTCTCTGTTTTGGACATAAACCTCTGGTGTCTGTGGGTTCATTTTCCTGGCAGAGGTGTTCTAGTGCCCACGGCTGTGCTGCCACCCCGTGAGCTCCTCCCCTGAACATGTGCCAGGCCAGGCCCTCCCTTGCAATCAGAGCTGCTACCTATGATGATCAATTACTCTTTATGATTATTAACCCAGGCTCTGGATGGTGGGGAGCTGCTAGAGGTAGGGGGTGCCCTGGCAGGCCAGGGGACAGGGGGACAGTGGCAGCAGTACCTCTCACTTCGATGGTGGCATTGGCGACGGGCGAGCCGGAGAACACGAACACACACAGGTACTCCCCCGACTCCTCTGCCCGGGCCTTCAGGATCCTGCAGGACACAGCACAGCTGTTCACACCCACAGCACAATTGTTCACACCCACAGCACAGCTGTTCACACCCACAGCACGCACACCCCTTCCCCTCGGCACTGCAATTAACACCGGGTAATTGCACACCACCCCTTGGTGTACGAGCCCCTCACACCACAGTCTGCTCCCCCAAAGGCTCCGTGGCTTCTTTTTTGATTAAAAGCCCCCACAGCAGAACACAAATGCTGCAATAAATAAACTGCAGGTGGAAAGTGCTCTCAGACACCTGGAAAAAGCTGCTCAGTTCAGTCTGAGTGCTGACAGCATTTACTCACCCACCTCTCAAGTTATAAAGTTAATTAATTTCAGATAAGCAACTTTCCAGTGGCACAACAGTTCAATACTCACACTTTGACCACTGCTGTTTTTCACCCCCTCCAGAAGAAAGGAAGGACAAGGTGCAATTGTTTGTGCCGGGGTGACACTGGGGTCCAGTTACCATCAATCATTCAGGAGCTGCAAACTGACACAGCTCGAGGCTCTCCAGGCAGGAGCAGCCCACCCCCAGGCTGGATGAAGGGTTAGGAGAGGTTCATTCCACTGCCAGCATTGGAAGAGGCAGGATTTTTAAGGGAAGCATTTTAACCTCTAAATTCTGGAGCTTTCTGGATGATTAAAGCACCCAACTCTGAACTCCAAGCACCAAAAAATGTCTTAAGCAAAACAAAGTGACTGAAAAAACAGCTCGAGAGTTTAAGGGGAAAAAACAGAATATAAAAGATGAACCAGTATAAAATTGCTTATAACACCAAAATATAAATAAATGGGGGAGGTAAACATCCTCTGTTAAGCACAGCTATGCTGATGCTGCTTGCCTGGGTTCCTCGCTGAAAAAACTTGGAATTGCTGGGCTTAAAATGTAACCAAAGCCCAGCTAAGGGGCAGATCCAGTGCAAAACCAAACAGCGGAGAGAGCCTGAACTCCAGCATCAGCAAAGGAATGGTCAGGAATTCAGGATCCATTCTGCACATGGAAATCTGGGATTCCTCCAGCTGTCCCTGGGATTGCTGGGAGCTCCCACAACCCCCCATTCCCTGGGCACCGAGTGTGCTCTTCTCCCCTGGCTCACCCCAGGCCACTCACCTGCACTCAGTGGTGCTGGAGGCTTTCCTGGTGCCTGGGATCTGCTCACCATTCCTCACCCAGCAAGTATTTTAATAAATCCCTACTTTATTCCTTTAACACTGCCCAGTCTCTGTTCCAGGCACCCTCTTTGGGCATCAAGCTGAACTCTGGAGAAGAGCTCTGCAGTTCAGCCTGGGAGCTCTGAATTCCAAGTTTCATTCAAGCCTGCCCTCTCTGTGGGAATACCCTTCTCCCTGACTCACCACAGGCCACCCACCTGTATTCGGTGATGTTGGAGGCTTTCCTGGTGCCCGGGATCTCCTCGCCATTCTTCACCCAGTAGCTGGCAGCCAGGGGGCTGGGGCTGCTGGTGAGGTTGCACTGCAGCGTGACTGCCACACCGGCCACGTGCAGCACCACGTCCTCACTGGCGTTGATCCGGGGCTCTGCAAGGCAGGGACAGCCCTCAGCAGCCACACCCCCAGGCACACTGCCCGCTACTCTAGGTGGCACAGGAAGGGTGGCAGGGCAGGGCACACACGGGGGAGGGGTGGCACTGAGGGGACAGCGAGGGAGCACAACCCGACAGCTCGGCGAGGCCTCAGCTGCGCACTCCTGCGGGAGAGACGGGACGGGCTCGCGGCTCGTCCCAGCACCACGGACATCCAGGCACACGCTGCAGGCTCCCCACAGCACTGGGGCCTCGGGTACTCCTCCAGAAGCTTCTGGCACTTCAGTCTTCTCCTTCAGGTTTCAAATAAACCCTTTTTTTATATAAAGAGCACTCGAGTTTCAGCTGCTCAGGAATATCATGGTTTTGCCCCCTGACCAAAGGCTGCTGCTGTGTCCCTAACTGCACCCAGGAGATCCCAAATGGCACAGCTTCCCTGGGATCTGGAACTGGGGAGGGCAGAAGGCTGAGGGACAGCATTCAGAACCTGACAAGGAAATGGAAGGATACACAGCAGGCTAAAATGAGAGCTGCAGCTGTTGGACATCTGAAGTAACCTTGAGCACAAAATCTATACTCTATATCTATACCCATGAAGAACAAAACCAGCCCCAGTGCATGAGCAGAGCCTAGGAGCTCTCCACTTTCCTTCCAGGGCTGTTCCACACTACAGCCTCGCCTGGCAACACCAAATTCAAATTTTTTAGGGCAAAGCCTTTCAGAAGTGCTAAAATCCATGAGGGCACTGTCCTGCTGCTTGAGAACCATGCTGACTTCAGCTCCTGCAGGTGCTGCTGCTCTCCAGCACACAGCTGGCTGATTTTCAGCACAGTCAGAGGAGCAAACCCAAACCTGGCAAAAAGACATTTCTCATGCAGGTCTCGGGCCTCACATAGGGTCTGAAGCATTCTGTGAAAAGCCACCTCACACAGGATAGCAGAGATGGAAAATTTCACAATTTTTGCTGTTAGCCTTCAAAACGTAAAAAGGGTTTTAGAGTCAGCTCGGCCAGCCCAGAGCCTCTGTGTAAATGCTGCTGTGCACCCTGCCTGGGAGGAATTCCAGAGGTGCAGCTCCAGCTGCTCCTTCTTCCCTCCCCTCTGAAGGCAGGAGGCCGAGGAAGCAGCAAACATCTCCCTGACTTCTGCAAGTCATCCAAGGAGTTTCCATCTGGAAACTCTGCCATGTTTGGGATATAAATGTATGATCCATGGAGCTTTTGGAATACAGGTTCTGAAACACAAGGAGAGAACAGAAAAATGCCAATTGTGTCAGAACCATCCCAGCTCTCCACACAGGGAAGGAACAGGAACATCCCTGTATCCCGTGGCACATCCTTAGATTACTGCCCAGGGAGAAAAAACATCCATCCACTGCTAACCTGGAGCCCTGGATGTCCTTTTCAAAAATCCTCCTTCCCCCAGCTCTTTAAATCATTCTCTAACTGCAGGAACACTGCAGTTGCAGTTTGTATGATCACGTTTTTCACTCTGTTTCTGCCTCATTTCCTCCACTGGGCATTTTATCCTTTCAAGGATTGCTTAGGCCCAAATTCGTTGTGTTATTCCCATATCATGCACTGTTCCTGGCCTGCCCTGTGTGCTTCTCCACCCCCAAAGGGCTCATCTGCATTCCCACAAAAAGACTGAGAGAGCTCTGGGAATATTTCTGGAGTGTGTCTGAAATAGTAACTCAGTGGCTGACCCGCAACCTTTTCCGTTTTAGTTCAGCAAAACTGAAGGTAGCTGCAAGACTCATTTCCAGCTTCACCTGCAGTTATGTTACTTTGATTTGGTTATTAAAAAAGCAAATTGATGGATCAGTCTCTCCTCATTTAATTCCAGGAGACAAACTGCAATTGGAATACTGGGACAGCAGCAGCCAAAGGAGGATGCTCACCTAGAAAATCACTTTGTACACATCACTTGAAGTGCTCGTTTTATGTAAGCTCAGCTCCTACAGTTAAAACCCAAGCAAAGCAACGAAAAAAAGCCCCAGTAAGAGAAATTCTGGTTCCAAATCCAGAATGAGGTGAAAGGCAGATGGTGGTTCCTGGGTGCCAAATTTTCAAAAGCAAGCTGATCTCTGCAGAGGCCAAGATGGAGCCTGTGCTCTGTGGGATTCGGGTGTCACAGTAGGGGAGCAGCCACCACTATCAGCTGGAAATCCCAACTCCACTGAGCCAGACAATTCCCATTTCCAAGACAAACTGTGCTCAGGCCACCTGGGCAGGCTCAGGGAAGAGTCTTCACTTCCAGGACCACCTTGGAAACCTTGTCCCCATTTTCCAGCAGGGTCAGGCAGACGTTGACGTGTCCAAGGGCTGCTTGTCCCCGGCAGGGGCAGCTCTGCTCTCCCAGCACACACGGAAAGGCTTCCAGGGCTTTGATCCACATCTCCCTGGCACAGCAGAGCCCTGGGGCAGCATTCTCCCTGCACAAGGCACTTGGAAGGAGCTCAGCAGCAGCTCCCTGCAGGAGCAGCCAGTGGAAGGAACAAACGGCATTAGGGAGGGGAGGAGAGGCTCAACTTCAGTCCCTGCAGCAGCTCTGTTCGACAGCCTGAAGGAGGGAAACCCCTTTTCCACAGGGACACAGTCTTCCCAGCAGCTGGTCCAGTCCCAAAGCCTGGCTCTGAACATGGGCAGGATTTTGTCCCCCAGCTTCGCCCTGGAGCTGTGAGGATGGTGCCATGGCCTGCCATGGCCAACCCCAGCAGGGCACAGGGCTCTCTCCCTAGCAGACACACTGGAGGGTTTCTCCCAGGGCAGGGGCATTCCCAGGAGGGCAGAGCTGCTGCTGGAGGCCATGCAAGCATTCCAATCCTTTGGGAGCCCAAAGGACACGGCAGGGGCGAGGGATGGACTGGGGCTGAGCAGTGCCAGCTCAGCAACCCGGTGCCACCCAAGCACTGCAGTCGCTCCACACCACCGGGGTCACCACCCATTTTTCCACGTGCAACCAATGCTGTTTCCATTTCCAGAGGGAAAGTCTCTGATCCAGCAGTGCCAGGCTTCAGGGACAGCCCGGGGTGGGGGGGGGTTAATTTTTCTAGGAACCCAGATAAATAATCAAGATACAGAGTTGATATTTTGTACCCAGCAGGGCATTGAAGGGTTATTTGCGCACAGAGCAGAGGAGCAAGACCACACTTCTGCTCTGCTCTTCTGTCAGCTGAAGATACTGAAAAATCACTCAGAACAAGTTCTCCTGTACCCTGCACACTGCAGATTTAATTCCCTCTACCTGCAACTCAGCAGCCATTTCCTTAGGCAAATTCAAGTTTTACATCTGGCCTGTAATTGCTCTTTGATGAATCTGAATTCCCACATCCACCTTGGATGAAAAGCAAAGTGAAGGCAGGAAAGCCTTGTCACAACAATTCTGGGTCAAGCTCTGCTCTCAGAGCTCTGCTGTTGCCAGGACCTGCACCCTGGATGGAGTCACTGAGCCCAAGTTTGGGTTCAGCAGTGGGGGAGGACATCCCACCCTCCTCTCCAGGCTGGATTAGGAATGGCTGCATCTCCTCAGTGCTGCTGCATCAGAGAACTCCTTAGGAACATGCTGCTGCCCAGGAAGGAAAAGAAACACCAGGACTTCATGAAAAAATCCAAACACGAAAGGTCACGTGGAACTGAAAGGGAAGGATTCATCCAGAAGCAGATATGTAACCAAAACCAGGTTGAGGAAGCATTCCCAGAAATTCCAAGAGAACAGAAGAAACCAAAATAAAACGGTTAGAGCTGGGGAGAACAAGGAAATGAAAGAGAAAGGCACTCGTGGAGAAGCCAGGGAGGCTGGAAACCTCCTACAAAACTAAAGGGAGGAGGGAACAAACACAAATCCAGCAGCGGGCTCGCTGCACACAGGAGCTCTAACACACATCCCGAGGTTTTCCCAAGTGCTTTGTCCTAAGGAGAAGAGACACGGGTGGCACACAGGGTCAGCACTACAGGCGAGGAAGAGCAACGCACAGGTCGGCCGGACAGCACAGAGGGTGGCACAGGGTGGGGACACAGGGGCGGGGTCACCAGACTGCCTCTAGACACTACAGTGCCACTACTGGGGGGCCGGACTCACTCTGCAGGACGCTTATAGTAGCCTGGGCTCGAATCCACGTAATGGAGGGATTTTGCCTCAAGTCATTCCTCCTGGGATCGTTGCTGGCCCTGCACTCGTAAGTCCCAGAGTCTTCCAAGGTAAGGCGGGTTACTCTCAGCACACTCACCCCATTGGCCCCGTAGGCAGTGTTAATGGTGACACGGCGCTTCCGAGCGCCATCCCACAGCTGTTTGAAAGCCTCGGCGCGGTTCACCTCCGCGTACCACCACTGGATCTCTGGAGTGGGGCTCCCAACCACATCACAGTACAGTTCAAAGGCGTCCCCCGTGAGCTTAGTTTCTGACATGGGCGACTTGACAAACCCGGCTGCAGGGAGGGGCAGCAGAAACGCAGTGACAGAGCGGCAGAAAACAACAGAGCTCACACACACAGCAAAGCAGCAGGGCAGAGAACACAGTTAGAGACATGGCACCGGCTGGGACACGGCCTGAGGACCCAGGGCACAGGACATGACCTGGGGACACCCATGGCACACAGAGTGGAGGTGCAGGGCCGGGAATTCCCAATGTTCCTGCTGCTCCTCCTTTCCCCAGCAGCTGCACCTGCACACCCTCACCGAGGGATTCCCAGGCTTTTTCCATTCTCGGGCCTTTTCCAGCCGTGGGAAGCTCAGGATGGGCCAGGGTTAAGTGTTCCTGGTCAGGCACCTGCCCTCTGAGGAGCTTTCTTTACCTGACCCATCCACAAGGGGTAAAATCCTAAACCTGTGCCAGTTTTGAGCTCTGCTCTGACCTCCTCTCCCATCTATTTAGGACTTCCAGGGCAGGGAATTCCCCAAGATCCAAGTGACCCATTTTCCTGGAGGAGCTGCTCACCCCAGCTCTGAGCAAAGTGGGAATTTCAGCGGAATGAACACCCACAAGTCGTTCTGTTAGGAACCCACAGCAGTACTCTGTTTGTGGAGAGAGCTGCTGGGCTGACATCCACAATATCCTTATTTTGGATATCCTAAATCCTGCCGTACTTACCTGCTGGGAGCACGAACACACTAAACTGTCCTTCAATCCTATTTCCAAAGATATTTAGGAGAAGACCAGTGCCTCAACACTAGGCCCTTCCCCCAGGCCCCTCCTAAAACTCCAGGATTAGGACACAGCTGGCCAGACAGATTATGCGGCAGAGCCTGTGCTGGTGCTGTGCTGGGGCATGGGAGGGACAGTGTCACAGCAGGAAAACTCGGAGCCTGGCAACCCTCTCCTCACACTGTGCCGTCTCTGTCCTGGCAGCTGTGGCTTATTTTAGGATGAGAGACAAATCAATGATGTCTAGAAATGGGAATGTGGGCTTGGAGCACTCATTAAACAGCATTTAGTTCCCTGTCCCACATTTGGGCTGCACAGTGACATGGCAAGGCGGCACTAGGGATGCATCCTAAAGGATCCTTTGGGCAGGAGAACCCCCTCAAGTGACCCCAAAATACAGGAAGTGTCCCTTGCTGGCACAGTCCTGCTGGAAGAGCAGCCGGGGTGGAGCTTCAAGGAACAGCTAAAGGAACACTCGAAATTTAAAAAATTCACCACAAATTCTGCGCTTGATGAACTCTTGGCATCAGGGACTGCCCAGCCCAGCACCCTGCACGGAGCAGCTCTGCACCGAGAAACCCTCAGCAGGGGCCAGATGGCCACAGCCCCCAGTGACCAAGAGCCCCGAAATGGCCACAGCCCACTAATGACCAACAACCCCCTAATGACCACAGCCCCCAGTGACCAACAGCGACAGCCCCCCAAGAGCCATAGCCCTCAATGACCAGCGCTCACTGACCCCGATGACCATCCCTCCCTGACCCCAAGTGACAATCACTGACCCCAATGACAATCACCAACCCCAATGACCAGCACTCACTAGGATGACAAACGGCCTCCCTATATAAATTAACAAACATTTAAATTCCCAAAAGCAGCTCTGGGATAATATTCTGCATTTTTCACCATTCCCAAGCAGCAGCAGTGAGCGAGGCCACGCTGCCACAGGGCCGCTGCCCATGGTGACACACCCAGGCAGCAGCTGCACGGGGGCTGGGATCTGCCAGCACCCAGCAGGAATGCTTAAAAAAACCAAAAACGGGGGAAAAGCTGCATTATTCCAGCAGAGCGGAGCTGGGAGGAGAAGTGCTGCTGCCTTTGGGCACTGGCAGTGGATTCCACGGCTGTCCCAGCACGGGGCGGGTGACACTGGGCAGGTCCTGGGAGCTGCCGGAACCCAGCCTTGCCTTTCTTGGGCTTGTCCTGCACGGCTCACCCGGCTCGGCTCCTGCTCGAGGACAGGGCACCCAACGAGAGACCCAAACCGGATCCAGAGCTCAGGGCTGGCTCTGAGACTCAGCTCAGTTTAACCCCAGCGATGTGGGACTCTGCTCTGTTTAACCCCAAAGATTTGGGACTAATCTGAAATCCCTTCTGGCAGTGGAGTTTCTTTATTTATTCAAGATTTGATCTCATCCCCCAATTGTGTGGATGGAGACAAGGAGAGATAAATGCCCTAAAACCAGGGAAATGTTCCAGTCCAGAATTCCACCAGAATTCCAGGGGCTCAACATTTCCAAACTCTGCTTTGAAACTTGTGTTGGGGAAAGAAAATTAAATCCCCACTGATAGAAAACCCCAGGATTTTCAGAGCTCAGAAATTCTTGTAAAATCTGCCAGGGTAAGAATACACAAAGCAGCGCCTGAACTGCAGAAATTATTGTGCCATTAATTAAAATATCATTTTGGAACTCGAATTTCATCAAGGTGCAAAAGAATTAAGGAGGATGGCCCTGGAGGAGCAGAGTGAATTTTCATCTCCCCAAGTTAAATCTGGTGTAAAAAAAAGGGTTTAAAAAATAAAAGTGCTTTGCCTTAAAACCCAAGTTGAGGAAAGATGTTAAGCCAGGCTCAAAGACAGCAAAAACCAGATTTAACACACACGCAAAGAATGGACAAATCAAGACCAAAATGAGGGGAAAAAAAAGGATTTTCACGGAAGTTTTCAACCCGAACCAACACAAGTATGACCAAGGAATCCCCAAAAAATAAGATAACACTCCCACCCCATCCTGAGGCTCCTGCTCCAGGCAAATCCCACTTAAACCAAAGCACAAAGCACAGCTCAAAGCTCAGAATTGAGACTTTACAAGGCTAAAGTGCAAAACTAAACCTGATTTTCAGCCTGGAGCCACAATAAATAAAGTGTAACTGCTAAGGGACTGAATGATTTCGAGCTTGGCTGTCTTTACAGCAAAAACCCTCCTGGAAAACCTCTCAGCACACCAAAAATTTGGATTTCACTGTTCTCAGGCCCTTAGGAGAGATTTGGAGCAGATTTTATATTTATTTTTTTCACTGCATAATCCCTAAATTATGCTGCCTGCTTTTTTTAATTCTTCAAATAAACAAACAGCAATGCAGATGGAAAAGGCAAGGCCCACCAAGAGCTGCTCAGCTTCACTGTGCCCTCACCTGAGCTGATTTTACTTTATTCCCACCTGGACAATCTGATGGGAACATCCCAGAAAACCGCAGGCAAGAGCTGCCCCCCTTCAGCTGGGCTGTGTTAATGAGGTGCCCTGGCTAATTAACACCTTCTCTTGATTAAGCAACAATAGTTCTGACGGTGGGGAAATCTCACTTTGGCGGAGTTGCATCTTTACTTTTTGGGCTGGAAAAAGCACCCTGATTAACGTTTTGTTCCTTGCCAACGCTCACACCCACTGAAAATCTTGAAAATTTTGTGTATTTTCTTAAAAAGTGATCAGCACCTCAACTCCAGCAAGGCCCCGAAGCGTCCTGCCTGCCCCCACCCATTTTCAGGATCGCTGTCTTCCCATGCCGTTATCACAGGGAAGCACAAAATTAGAAAATCGTTAATCCCATTAATTTTTGCCAGCTCCAGAGCAGCTTTAAACCAGGCTCGAGGCGAGCCCACAGCAAAGCCTGGATTTAATTCCTGCCGTCTCATCCTGCAGCTTCCCAGAGCCGAGAGGGAGGAGAACACAACTTCATCTAAAATGCAGGAGCTGTGCCAGGCAACATTCCACAGGCAGGGAAACCTGAGGATCGCCGCTGGAACCGGGATTAAACATTCATGGGATCCAGCATCCCGTATTTCCCGGCCCATCCCAAAGCCTCAGGCAGGAGATTTAGGGGTAAATTAATTTTGTGTGTCTGCTGCGGGAAAGTCGGAGTGTCCCAAGGGGAATGGTTTGGGTGAGGAAAGGTGAGAGCAGGAAGGATTCCTGAATGGGGACAGGACACAGGGATCAGTTCCATACATCAGGAATTCAGGCTGGAAAGGATTCCTGAAGATCCCCTGGCCCCACAAACCCCTCAGATCAGCCTGAGACCCTCCTCCCTGGATGCTTTTATCCAGGTTTCCCTGGAATAAAAAAAGAGATGCTTCCCTCCACACCTCTGAAACACAACTGGTATTTTACAGCCACTTTTATGGTGCAAAACTGATCTCAGCAGCCACAGTTCCCTGAGGAAACACCTCCAAGCACATCCCTGGGAGGAGAATGCCAAGCTTCCCCCCCTTCCAGGGAATTCCTTCCCCCCAAATCCCCTCTGGGCCGGGCTCAGAACACACAATTCCAGGGAATGCAGGTGTTGCCCCCACCTGAAGGGTGAAAGTTGATGCAGGGCTGGGCTATCCCACAGGGAAGAATAAGCAGGACAGGGTTTATATAAACTCTGGCTCCACACCTGGTGTCACAAAGAGCAGGAATGGAGTTTCTTCCCCATTTTTACCCAGGAAGAACAAAGCCCTGGAAGTGCCCTGGTTCCATCAAGCAGCCCAGCCCAAGGAAGGGGCTCTGCCAGACCTCTGGGACAGCTGGAATGTCACTGTGGGCACATCCCTGTCACAGCTCCTGCCCCAATTCCCAGCTCCTTCCCTCCCCAGCTCTGCTCTTGCAGACCATCTGCTCCCAGGCCTTCAGCGTGAACCAGAAAATTCCAGGGCTCTGCGCCTTGGGAATTTAAAGGGATAGAGTTTATGGAAGTGCTTCTGTCTTTTTGGGCCATCCTGGGCACAGAACCATTTTTATCTCACTGCAGACCTGATGTTAAAACATTCACTGCTACAGGAAGCATGGGAAATCTCCTATTTACCTAAAACACTTGGATCAGCACTGGGGAATAAATAATAGATGGATAAAGATGGAGCAGAGCCAGCTGGGACCAACCTGTGAGCCCAGACCCACAGCAAGTCCAGTGCCTTAAAAAGCACATTTTTTTCCCCTATTTCAATTGAAATATTAAGGAGTATCAGTGCAGAAGTGCTGGACGAGCTCTCACAGGAGACAAAAACTGTATTTCCTTGGCTGTAAAAGAGCCAAGTCCGGGGAACTTCCTGAAGCAATTCCAAAATTGACAAAAGTCCCCTAAAACCATGGATGGCAAAGACATTCCTGGAAAATGCCAGCTTGTTCCTCCTGGAATTACATGCCCTGTAATCCCACGGAAAATGCAACTTTGTGCTGTCAGGAAGCTGGGCTGAATCCCTCCCAAGGAGATTTCCCTGCATGGGGAATTTGTCCCTGCTCTCCCAGAGGTTTTTCTCCAAGGATTAAACCCACCCTCATGCTCAGTGAAGGCAGGAATTGTTCTCTGCTCTTCACTGGCAGGGAAAGATCCACTGCTTTAATCCCTTTTTTTTTCAGGGAATACAGGAATATTAGTGTTGCAGCTAAGGAATATACAAGAATCCCTGCAAAGCAGAAAGAGCCAGGGCAGGAAGGCTCCTGGAAACTGCCAAAAAAATCCCATGTTAACAGCTAAAAAAGCCATTCCCTGGAAAGCAGTGGGAAGGGATTCAGCTGCAGCACAAGAAGGAGCAGGCAGCAATTTCAATTTGCCTGCTGTCCCCACATCACAGCAACTGAGGCTGAAGGTCTCAAAACATTTTAAAATTTCTGTCTTAAAGACGCTGAAAACACCTCCAAGGTTGGTAATAAAAACCATCCTGTGTCAGATTGGCCCTTTAAAAATCCTCAGCCTGGCTTTCTGACGGCCTAGTGCATGGATTTTAAATAACCAAAGGTTTCCAGCTCTCCCCTGACCTTTCCTGATCCAACAAATGCATGTTTGACGGGAGGCTGATTCCATTGCTCTCCAGCAAAGCTGCATTTTTCCCCCTTTTATTCACCCTGCAGGAGCAGGAGCTGCTCCATCCCCTCGTGAGGGAGGCAAAGGACGTTTTCAAAAGAAATGCCCTTTGCTGAACGCTGGATTATGTAACAGGCTGAGGAGAAGCCCGTCAACCACAGAAATAATTCCTCAGGGAGCTCAAGGAATGGCACCAGCACAGGGGATAACACGGTCCAGACACATTTGGGAGCCCAAATCCGAGTTTAAACGGCCTGGTGTGCCAAATGCTGGCCCTGCTGCTGGAGAGGGGGTTAGGGATGCCTTAATTATTGCAAGCTGAGGCTCTCCAGAGCGTGGGAGAATTCCTGGCAGTGCTCCTGCTCAGTGCATCCAAGCAGCAGCAGCAGGCTGGATGGGATTCCAGACACAGGGAAGAGGAAAGGGTTAAAAAGCAGCAGAGATGCCAGGCTTTGTGGAGCAGATTCCTTCTGCTGAGCACACTGAGCTCCTGGTTAAAAATTGCATTTTCAGCAGTTCCCCCCCCCCCAAGCAGTTTTGGCTTTTCCCATTTTTACCCCCGGGGTTCCAGCAGAGCCCAGCTGCTCCCTCCCCCGAGCAGAGCAGGTTTGACCTCCATGGCCTACTGACACTGCCGGGATTATGGGGCCAGAAATAACCCGTGCAGGGCAGCTCCTCCCCTGCAGCATCCAACACCCCATTCCTGAGCTGGAATTCCACTCCAGCACGGATTAGTGCATCCCAAACCCAGGCAGGAGTCTCCTCCCTGGTCTGGGTGCTCATCCTGCCTCACACCTCACAGGATTTCTGTGCTGAGGGGTTAAAAAAAAACCCAAAATGCCAGTTTGTGGTTATTTTTGAGCTTGGGGGAGTTTCCAGCCCTGGAGCAGCTCCCCTGCTCCCAGAGCTTTCCCAGCAAAAGCAAAATCCAATTAAAGGCCAAGTAGATTTGGACCCTTCAAAGAGCACTGAAAGAAGCTTCCTTTGCTCAGTGTAAATTAAAAAAATGAGTATCACCACCCTGGTACCAACAATAATTGTATTTAATCACCCTGCAGGGATTTTGTGGTGCTTGAGAGGACCAGAAACAAACCTGAACAAAATTGCATGTCCCCTAACCAGAGTGAAATAGTTCTAGCTCTGTTTTAGGGACAACGTTGTGTTTTATATCCAGGGTTAAAAATCCTTCCACGTTTAGTTGTGCAGCAATTTTACAGCAGCTTTAAAAGATTTTCCCTGAAATACCTGAAATAGAGCCCAGTGAAAGCACTGGAGAATTTATCCCAGATAAACTGATCCCTGGGAATGCCACAACAGGGCAAATCTGGCAGGGATTTCCTCCACACCAGCCCTCAGGAATTTGCTGCTGAGGCTTGTCCTGAACCAAAAAGGGGCTTTTTCCCACTGCCATCCCAGCAAACCCAGGTTTGCATCCAAAAATCTTGATGTAGCTGCTCCCCATCCTAGGGAGGCAGCAACTCTGTTTCACTTGGCTAAAGGATGATAGCAGGGTCATGCCTGGGAAATCCTTTGGGAATTCCAAATCCATTTTGTCAGGCCCCAAAGCAGGGGAGCACCAGGGCCAGCGCCCCTCCTGTGGTTTTGCCTCCACTCTCCCAATAATTCCCTTATTGCAAACCAAACCTCAATTTTTTTTTTTCCTTTTTTTAGCTTTTTATTTTTTCCCTTTTACTCCATATGGCTCAAGATTGGGGTCACCAAATCCCTGCTAAAAATAGGAGCTTTGGGAGCCTGAGACCCCAAAGATGCAGCTCAGAGCCTGGAGTGAGAACAGAACCCGCAGCCAAGTGCTGAAATCCCTGTCAGATAAAAATGCAACAAATGAAGGCTGTGAGGAAAACCATCAATACAATACCCCAGCCTCTTTAAAGGTTCAGCACCCTTGAAATTGGGAAATGTCCTGGCTCTGTTCTGGTCTAGGGAAAACAAAAAACAAAAAAAAAAAGAAAAAAAAATCTAACCCCAAATATCCAATTTAAAGGAATGAAAATACTGAATTTTCACCCAGGGGGTTACAGACAGGCGCTGCAGCATTATTCCCAACCCTCCTGCATAAAGAATTGGCAGAAATGGGAGAAACTGACATATTTCCAAAAAAAGACATAACTCAGAGGTGATCCTACAGCATTACAGGACAGGTGCCATATAAAACAATTAAGTTTCTAGGCTAGAGGGAATAAATGCACCAAATATCCTGTTCTTACAGCAAAATGCAGCCCAAAGAGTGGCATCCTGGCTGTGTTTTTCTCCCAGAGCAACTGCACCACAGAACAGCTCTCCAAGCACAACTCCAAAGTTCCAAGCCAACCCCATATGGAATTTCTGCCCCCAGTCCTCCAGTGTGCCTGGGACACACTGGGGTTTTTTATGAAGGTATTTTTTACCCTTCTTTGACTTTAAATAAACCCTAGCCATTTCTGAGGGGATGGATCACACAGCACAAAAGAACGGGCTTGGATTTTTTTTTTTTGCTTCCCAGCAGGAAAAGGCAGCAGAGCAGGCAAGGCCCAGCTTCTCAATTCCCATAAAAACAAGAAAGAGCCCATCAGGAGATTCCCAAAATGGGCTCTGAGTCACAACCCCAAGTTGTCTGGGTGCTGTGGGATTTGGGAAACACTTCCCAGAGATTTGTTTCCCACTCTCCTGCAGTGCTTAGCTCCCAGTTTCTATTGCAGCAGGAGGGGAGGGAGCTGCAGGGCTCCTCTGGCCAAATCAAATCCAAAGGAGCTCTCCAAGAACAAACTTCCAGTTGATTTCCTGCAATCATGAAGTGGGAACTGCACCTCCTCAGCTGAAACTGTAGGAACATTCCTTCCCCTGCTCAATGTACTGGATTTATAAATATTTACATTTTCTCTCTGCCATTTATTCCTGCCTGGCCTGGATGGAATAAATGGAAGAGAGTGGAGCCAGGCTGGGAGAGCTGGGGTTGCTCACCTGGAAAGAAGGCTCCAGGGAGAGCTCAGAGGAGGGGCTCCAGGAGAGCTGGAGAGGGACTGGGGACACGGGATGGAGGGACAGGACACAGGGAATGGCTATAGAATGAAAAAGGGCAAGTTTAGGTTAAATATTGGGAAAAAATTCTCCCCTGTGAAGGTGGAGAGGGGCTGGGATGGGATTCCCAGGGCGGCTGTGGCTGCCTCTGGATCCCTGGCAGTGTCCCAGGCCAGGCTGGATGGGGTTGGAGCACCTGGGACACTGAAAGGTGTCCCTGCCCATGGCTGAGTTATGAGGTCCCATGAAAATGGGAATTAGCTGCATTTTTCTCCCATTTTCTCCTAAAGCAGGAAAAGCTGCTTTAGGTGAGGAAAGCTCAGCCAGAAGTGACCCACTCGAGGCTAACCAACAGATTTGCTGCTGCTTGAAGACACACAGAGAGAAGCAAACCAAAACCAAGCTGCAGATTTCTGTATTTTAGGGATTTTCTAATCCTTTCACCACTCAGCAACTTCCCAACATCCCATCACCCGCATGGGATTCACCAGGCTAACAGACTGTTTTGGTTTATGGAAAATTTGGGAAGAAATTTCTGAATGTGGGTTTTTTTAGAAAGTAAATTTAATTTTTTGTTGTTTTTTCAATTGGTTCAGAAAAAGATTTTTTTGGAGAAATGTGGGGAAAACATTGTTTAACAGGTAAAGTATTTTTTAGTCTAACAAATGAAAACTAATTAACAACAAAATTTCTTGTTCCTTTTGAAGAGCTGATGAATGCAGAAAGATTCTTTTGTGGGTTATTTAGTTTGTTGTTAGTTTTTTTGGTACTGCGAAACACCATGGCCCAGGTTAGGTTTGGTGTGAGTTTTTTGGTGGTTTTTTTCTTGCAGACAACACAGGCTGCATGTGAAAGAAAGCGCAAATCTCTTTTTTATCTTTATGTTTCAAAAACAACACGCCTCAGACATTCCACCGCTTCTCCTTCACACTCAAACCCAGTTTTAAAGGTGCAAAATTTATTTCTGAGCTAAGCAGATGAAGGAAAATACAGCTCAGCATCAATCAGAGCAGCTGAACTCTGATTCAGAGCTGCTTTTAAACCCTGTAATTCACTCCAAGCAGCTCCAAAACGATAGGAATTAATTTTTTTTTTTATTTGCAGCCTCTGCTGCACCACAAAGCTTTTCCCAACAAACCACGGGGGGTGGGTTAAAAAAATAAAAATAAACCCCCGGGAGTGCTCAGCCAAGCTGGTGCACGCTCAGGTTTTAAAAATGCTCCCAGCATCTGTTTTTTGGGGTTTTTTTTGCCAACTCCTGCTGTCCGCCCTCACGGAATTATTCCAAGCTGCTGGCAGCTCCAAACCCTCCCTGGGCATCAAAATCCATTTTCCCAAGACACTCGGGCTCAGTTTTCCCAAGCTCACGGAATTCCATGCAGCCACTTTTCCAGCTGAAGTTTTGTTTTAAGTGGGTTTTTCCCAGGCTATGATGCTGCCCGTCCTCTTCTTTTCCCATTCTATCCACGAAACACTTTATTTTAGGTTTATTTTAGGTTTCCAAACCGGTGGAAGAGCCCCAAAATCCCTGTGAGTAACCCCAAAATGTGAGGAGCTACACCTCACCTCCATCCAGTCACGGCTGTGGATTTTAAAATGTGGGATGCAAAGCTATAGGAAGTAGAGGAAAAAGAAAACTTTTTTGGTTCTGTTTTTTTCAAACCAGAACAGGACATTTTAATCCATTTTTCCTCTAGAAAAATAACCCAACAAAAACCCAAAAAACCACACCCAAAAAAACCACACAGAAAAAGCCCAAGCAGCGTCAGGCATCAAACAAATGTTCAACCCAGAGTGAAAATAAACTGCCATGAAAATAAAATCATAGGTAATTCTCATTATTTGAATGACTGGATATTGGATTTGATAGAGCTTTGATAATTCCTGAGTTAAGTTTGAACAGCCAAGGATTGTTCTGATTTTAGTAAAACATCTAGAGAAAAATACCCCAAAAAAATACAATCTCAGTGCTGGAGGCAGGTGCAAGTACCTATGTGAATTTCAGGAGCTGCAATAACGAGTAAAATAAGAAAAAAACAAAATAAAGAAAAAAAAAATTAAAGAAAAAATTGGTGAGAGGGTCCCACCTTGGGCTGGGCTAGGGAGATAAAACAGGGCTTGGGAGAGCAGCACAATGAGGGGAGATCTGCCTGGATCTCAGCTTCCACTGCAGGAGCTGGAGGAGGAGGAGGAGGAGAAGAGAACTCTGAACATTCTCCTTGCTGCTCAGCCCACACTCAGGCTCCAAAAATGCTCTGGGAAACTAAAACTCACATTTATCTGGGCACCATGAGAAGGCATAGCAGCCACAAATGAGGGTAAAAGCCAAGTTTTGCACTGGCTCCTTCAAGGAGAAATTAATTTTCTGAAGTCAGGATTGACTTAGCTAATTTTCCTAATTTTTCATGGTCACTTTTCCATTGGTTTTCCGCCAACAGAAAATCCATATTCTGGTTTTAGTCAGCTAGTTCCTCCCTCATCCATGCAGGGGATGAACTAAACAAGCACCACCAGAATTAATTTGCTTTAATTTTCCCTCATGTCCATTTTAGAACAATTCAAGGGTGAAGAATGGTGAAGAATTCTCTGCACTTTAGATTTGCCAGCTTGCTACTCCTGTGTTGGTGTGCTAAAAAAACCTCTGTAGACTTCACAGGAGGCAACCCCAAGCAGCAATTTTAGACAATAAAATAACCTTTTAATCCCAGCCACTCTGGGCTGGAATTATCACTGCACTGAAGCCTTTGGTTTTCCAGCTGCTTATTTGGAAATAAAAGGTACTTCAAAGGTGAAGTAGCAGTGGAAAAGTCATGTTTTCCTCCCCTCCACGAGGAGCTGCTGCCTGCTTTTGAAGCATTAAAGTGATTTTCCAACACCTTAGAAAGTGCAAGTTAAACAGATTTTCCTGACTGTTTTTTTTCCAGCTCTTCCTCCTCACCCTTCCCCATCTCTCCCCCAATTCCATCAGGACTCTGCTCTGGATATAAGCCATGAGCAGGAAGTGATCATTTTCCCAGCAGAATATTCAGGAAAAGTTCAATTCCTGACACATTTCCCTGAGATCTTAAGGTGTTTATGCAAGAGCTTTCAAAGTAAGCCATCCAAGTGTCCTCCCTCCAGCTTTTAGCAAGCTTAAATCCATAGGTGAGCCTGACTCCAAATACTCTGGATTGCATCAAGTCTGGAAAAATGACTGGGAATTCAGCAGTGATCTCCTGTCAGAGGTGGGGGGAGAAAAAAAAACTGCTTCTCACAACCACTCAGAATTCCAGTGGGAATGTTCTGCTCCAGGTGAGTGGTGACCTGGAGTTCCAACAGGTACGTGGCCATTCCCTCACCACCCTGAGCTCAGCAGCACTTGGACTATCACCTTTCATCACTCTGGATGGCTCCACAGCAATAAAGCAACAATAAAAGATAACAAATTCCTGCCCTTTGGGATCCTCCCTGCCCCTTCAGAGCACACACTCATGGGTGAGAAGCCTTTTTCAAAGGAATATTCACAATTCAGGAAAGGGCTGGACCTGTTATCCACACCCAAGAGGAATTGTCCTGTTTCAGGAAGCTTCTCACGGACCATTATTTGCTGAAACAAGCCCAGTTCCCCGCACCAGGGCCTTTACATTACAACGGGGGCAGCAGTAAATCTTACTCAGGAAGATCTCAACCTTTCACTGGGCTTGGGGGTGCTCCACCCCTTCTCAAGCAGATTTTCACTCACCTGTGTGAGCTCCCCACAGCACTACAGCAACTCAGTCTCCCTCCCTGCCTAATTAAAAATAAAAATTCCTGAGCTTTCCAGAGAGCTGCGATCTCCCCTCATGCCAAGATCACTTCAAGCCCAGCACAGAAGTCACGACAAAGCCCCTTTTCCAGCTCTCCCCAAAATTCACTTTATCTCTGACCCCCAGGCTCCCAACTGCTGCCAAATGCCAAATGTTTGCACTGTCCCGAGACCATCGGGGATGGTCATCCCAGCTGCTGGCACCTGACACCTTCCCCGCTCCTCACACACGATTTCCATTTAACTCCTTCCCGGGGAGCTGCTTCCCTCCCTCGGCACCAGCCCAAGGCTGGAATTTCCCCGGGAACTCGGCAGTGCCACGGGGACCACGGAACCACGTTTAACTCGCAGCTCAGCCCGGCCAGCACCTTCCCGGGAGATCCCCAATTCCCACAGAGCTCCCAGCACGGTTTTCCCAGGCCCCACAAAGAAGTGCCTCGCTCTGCAGGGAGCCTCCAGCTCTCATTCAGAGCGCGGATACCAAACTCTGGGTCGCAGAAACATAGAGCTCACTGCTGGCTTCACGTTGAAGAATTTAAGGGAATAATTCCCACCTGGAATCTTTAGGACAGTATTTTCCCCACCTGGATATCTCCTATCACTGTCAAACACCCTGAGAGCCTCAATGCTGGCATGCTGGCCCACGGCAGGGGATGGGCTCTAAGTCCCCTTCCAACCCAAACCAGGATCCCACAATCCTGGGATTTCAGGATCCCCCTGGGGCAAAGAGCCAAGGACCTCACGCTGCGAGGCAAAATTCACCTCAACAAGCAGAAAACTCCAAGACCGAATATTATCTGCAGAGCAGCAAGTAAGGAGAGAGCGAGGAGGATGAAATGATAAAACTAGAGTGGAATTGGCGCACCAGCAAGGCAGCCCTTCCTCCTAGGCGGCTTTTCCCGAGCAGAGCCTCCTAGAAGCCGAGCTCGCTGCCCTTCCCGGCACCGCAGGCCCGAGCAGCCCTGCCCATGATGCTGCACAAGGAGCATCTCCCTCCCGGGAGCAGGCAGACAGGCATTTCCCGGCGCTGCAGGATTTCCTCGGAGCAGGAGGCTCGGCTGGAGCAGCCTCTTGGCCCCGCTCCGCTCTGCCACTAATTGTCATGCACTTGGCTGCGAACTCGCCGGGGAGGAGGCAGCCGCGCTGGATTTAGCTCACGCTATCCTACAAGGAACGGAGAAGGCTTGGGGTGTGGTGGGTTGGTTGTTTCCTTTTTTTCTTTTTTTTCTTTTTTTCCCCCCTCTTAATTCCTTCTTTTACGCTCCTATCAGAAGGACCTCTCCAGTTGCTAAGGAACTACGGGCTTTATTGCATTATAAATGATTTAAGGCGGCCCGGCAGATGCAGATTCAGTAGGCGGGAGGAGATGAGGAGATGTTCCATTTTA
>VZTB01001959.1:358580-370224 GCA_013397245.1 Thryothorus ludovicianus
GGCGGCGGCGGCGGCTCCGTCCGTCCTTCTCCGCCGACCTCCTACCGCAGCGCAGCGCCCGCTCTCGCGAGAGCCGCCGGGGCGGGGGGCGACGCCGCCGGGAGGAGACGGCCGAGGCGGCGGGGCGGGGGCAGCGTCGGCTTCGCCTCGCCCGCCCCTCGCCGCCATGTTGGCCCCGTTCGGCCCGCTGCCCTCCGCGCTGCCGAGCCCTCCATCCCGCGGCTGCTCCTCCTTGCCGAGCTGCTGAGCTGGCAGCGGGACGGGCTCGCGCAGGCGGCGGGGAGATGCCCCCTGCCCTTTCTATCGTGCCCTCAGGGATGCCATGGCGAAGTCTGCCTGGGGCAGCCCTTCTGTGGGCGCGATGGTGGAGCCCGCCTGAGGAAATGGTCCCCTCGCAGGCACCATGGCCGAGCCCGCCTGAGGTGGCCTCCTGTCAGGGGCGTTGAGGCTGGGATGGTGCAACTCCTTCTCAGGGATATGTCCCTGCAGAGAAACCATGGCAGAGCCAGCCTGAGGGATCCATCCCCTGAGGGCCGCCATGGCAGAGCCAGCCTGAGGGATCCATCCCCTCAGGGCCGCCATAGCAGAGCCAACCTGAGGGATCCATCCCCTCAGGGCTGCCATAGAGGAGCCCCTCTGGCTGGGATGAGAAGTGCCACACTCTTCCTCACTTCTGTTCTTCATGGGCTTAAAACACAGGAAATACAAGGCAAGAGCTGGTGTTTGGCTCTATTCATCCTCACTTTAGGGGCTTCTGTGCCATTCTGCAGATGGTGCAGTGTGTCAGAGGAACCCAATTCCACCCCAGATCAGTCTGCTTAACGTGTGTGCACCCACAAAAGACCGATATAATTTTAAACACCATTTGATCCATCATTTCTATGATGGATCTTGAAAAAAGATTTTCAAGGGCTGTGCCATTTTTGCACAAGTAGGGAACCTCAGCCGCCTGAAGTAAAGGTGTTTGTTCCATATTAGCAGTGGAATTGTGGACAAGGAGCACAAAAGCTCACTCCTGGATGACTGGACAAGCCAAGTGTGCTGGAAATCGGCTGTTGTTGAGCTTTGGTTGGCTTGGCTTTATTTTCCTGTCATAAATCACGGATGCCAGGTCAGATCTGCTGCTTGCTTTTGCTTTGTTCTGTGCCTGTGAGCCCAGCTGATGATGAGATATGAGGCTTGTAGGAGATCATGGCACAGACCAGCAGAGAAGGAGACTGGGGGAAAAAACAGCAGAAAATCCTGCAAAATCAGCACTTGCCAGCTTTCTGCAGAGCCCTTTGTCACCAGTGTGCCCAAAGTAGGGTGGGCTGGGAAATAATGGGTGGTGACATCCCGAGCTGTCCTGGTTTCTTGGCTTTGTCTCCCTCCTCCTTCTCCCTGCCCAGGTCACCTCTGATCATCAGCAAAGAATGGGAGAAGAAGCAAAATTACCTTGGCCCCAGGCTCTTCAGTTAGTATTATTACAAATTTGAACTGTAAACCTAAGACAAAAGAGAAATTAAATCCTTTTGAAATGCTGTTTGGAAGGCCATATGAGGTACAGGGGGGAACACCAATCCAAGTAGGGGCAGAAACCCTACACAAATACATGGTGTCCCTAAATAAACAGCTCAGAGAAATTGAAAAACGTGGCTGAGGCTTGAAGCAGAGAACTAGATGGGCCAGCACATGACATATAGCCTGGAGATGATCTGTATGTCAAATCTCTTGCAGAGAAAACTTTGTAAGCATAGTGGTAAGGAGCATTCCAGGTGCTTCTCACCACTCTCACAGCAATCAAGATCAAAGAACAAAATGCCTGGATTCACCATACACCAGTGAAGAAGTCTCCAGAAGGCTCTTGGAAGGCAGCCCTGAGTGATAACGAGCTAAGATTGAAGCTCACTCAAGAAAAATGAGCAGATTGTGGTTGGGAAGGTTTAGAAACTTAATCACAGATATTGTTCTGTTTGCAATCCTAGTTCAAGAAGTGGAAAGTGCCTCTAGTTAAAACAATGTTGAATGGCCGTGGTCCCAAGCCTTTACTTTAGGAGTTTACAGGATACATGACAGACTGGTTAATGTTAAGGACCTAAACCTATTAACTGTAGTCATACATGAAAACCAAGTATACAATAGGCAAGAATGGCAAAAACAGGGAGGGGGCTGGTTGCTTCAAGGGACAATAAGAGAGGTTGTTATAAACACATAAAGTTGGCTTTTCGCAAATATTAAGATGAGTGTTGTACATATAAGGTTGTTATAAATATATATTATGGTTTTGGTTTTTCTTTCTTTTTTTTTTTCACACCCAAATAGGGTGAATACTCTATGTGTGGTATGGAAATGGTTTTAAAGATAGACTTTTCTTTAGGAGTAAAGTAAGTTGATAAGGTGTCTTTGTAGTGAGTGGACTGACTGCCTGGTCAGGATAGCACCCAGTGAAGACCCTGCTGCTGACATGAAGACATCTGCTACTGATAGACCAGCTACCAGCACTGACCATCTGTAGAAATTATAGACCAAGGCCCAAATTAAGACTGATAAGAAGAATTAATTAAAACCACAGCTAAGAAACACGTATGCTCTAAAATGGTGGGACCAAGGAGTGGCCATGCAAAGCAGCTCCCAGAAACATGGAAATAAGTTCTTAGAAAAGTGTAAATATACCTATTTAAGGGGGGGTTCTATGGGTCAGGCGTGCTCTTGGCTCCTGGCCAGAGACACCCCAGCCATGTATTTTGCTTTATTGCCTTGTCCTTATTGTCTTTTATTAAACCTTTTAAATCCTAGCAGAAAGGTGAACTTCGTTTTTCACAGAGGTGATCAAAGTAGGATGCCAGATAGTTAATGGACTTTTATTAAAGGCAGAGGACGGAGAGATTTAACTGGAATAATAGGTGCAGGACTCGAGGTTTGGAATAAAATCGATTCAGAAATATTGATGAATAAATCATCCTTTTATTGCTGCCAGGATCAGGCACACCTTTTCCATGCTGAAATCCCTGCCTGAGCACTTCAGGATCAGGACAAGGGTGTCAGTGGCGAGGTCACGCGTGAGCAGCAGCGGTTTTTGGCCACGTGCTGCTGGTGCTCCACGTCATGCTGGCCGCCCCTGGCTCCCCCAGGGATGCCAGGTTTGCTGTGCCTCAGAGATTCCACCACGCTGGAGAATTTCCATGTTGCATTTCAGTGACTCACTCTTGGTGCCAGCTGATTCATCTGTGTGACACTACTCTGCTTTTTCTCACCGTGGGGCGCAAACATCCTTTTTTTTTCCCCCTCCCTGTGTGGAACAATCCTGACAGCAGCCCTTTTTGCAAACCAGACAAAAAGGAGAACAGAGACCCAGAAATCCCAATTTGCCACGGCGCTGCCCCTCGCCCTGCTCCTTGCACACCTTTTTCCCGGCTGTAACTCTGCTCCTTGCAGACACCCCCTCGCTATTAGGCCTCATCTCCACTGCCTGTTTTCCAAGTTTGGAAGGAGTGAGCGCTGGGAGCAGGCTCTGGATCTGCTCAGTAATCCTTGCTCCGTAACCATGGCAGCTCGGGGTGACTCACGCTGCCAGAGGCCCGCGCCCAACTTAGCAGGAAGAGGTTTTTTCCCCTCCTCTGTCGCCAGCTGGGAGTTTCTCTCCACAATTGCATAACTCAGCTGTCACTTGTGTTCCTCTGGTTCTGCCTTGGGGACAAGGCTGGGCGCTGCCTTGCTCTCACCTGCAGCTTCCCTGGAAGCTCTCCATCGGAGGTCGCTCCTCAGGCAGGGAATGAAGGCTCTGCACGGTTAAATAGGGGAACTGCCTCAATACCCTCCCAAAAATTCCATCCAGACCTCAGTCATGCTCATGAGTCCCTCTGGGAGACAATTATTGAGTTAGAAAAAAGCTTTCATGAAATCCAGCAGGACAGGGTGGCTGTGTCTGCACTGAGCTCACATTTTCCGACTTGTTGGCACTTGGTTTCTGTTGGGTCCTTCAAGGGAACCCAAACACTTTACCCGACCCAAACCTAACACCTTGGAATGAATATTTAAAATATTTTCCTTATTTTTTCCAGTTAAACGGAAACAAATATTATAATTTATTTATATTATTAGGGCATTTTGTTGAAAAAACTGCATCAAAAGGTTTATGTTTTCTGTGCAGGCTGTAATGCAGCCCCTGGCCCTCCTGGAGCTGTCCTTGAGGCCTGTGGCTGTGACCAGAACAGAAAGTCCCCATGGCCAGATGTCCTCATGGGTCTGATCCCGAGTCTCTTGGAGCATGGAGTTCCTACAGATCCCTAAAATTTATAACAAACTACTCAGGTATCCAGCCATATAAACTGTGGCCAAACCCCCCTTCTTGTTGTTCATGGATGAGGGAATTTGCAACTGGAGTTCTGCAGGAAAAGGGGATTTGCCAGCCCTGGCTCCACCACGGAGGAAAACCCTGGTATTCCAGCAGATCCAGACTGAGCAGGGTGATGTGTTTGGTTGGTGTGGAGATGGTGATTCCTGGCTTCAGGAATGCCAGGGAAACTCAGGGATGTCAAAGTTTTCCAATTTCTGCATTTTCCCTTCAGTCACGACACATTTTCACCTGGAGGGAGTCTCAATTTTGATTATTCTCTGCTTATTCCTTCAGAACGAGGAAGAGAGAAAATCTTGGAAGCCAGACAAGTAAAGAGGAAGCAAAAAAACCCCAGTAATCAGCAGGAAATTCAGGAGAGTTTCAGTTCTCAGAGAGCAGCAAAGAGGCATCATCCTGATTTTGTGGGGGAATTTTGAGCTTGTCTTCTTGCAACTGTGAGTGTTTGAGAGATTCCTGTTTATTTTGCTGTGCTTAGTGATGTGCTTTGGCACTCAAAAGCTTTCACAGAGTGAGTTGGGGTAGAAAGGATTTCAGGGATCATCCAGTGCCACCCCCGCACTGGATCCTTCCACTGTCCCAGGCTGCTCCAAGCTCAGTTCAGCCCGGCCTTGGACACTGACAGGGATCCACAGCTACTCTGGGAATTCCATCCCAGCCCCTTCCCACCCTCACAGGGAAGAATTTCTTTTCTTTACCTCACTTGGACTCACCTTCTTTTGAATGTGTTCTGGGCCAGGACAGATGAAACAGAGTCCAGCACAAAACAACTCTTTTTCAGCTGCTCTCAGGGCTGAGAAAGCCTGGATAACATCAGATAACGCTCCCGGGGCCGCCTGCCAGGAAAAACAGCGATCCCAAAAGGTAACTCCGACCTGATAAATGGGTATTCATCTCCCCAAAGGCACAATGGCAGCTGCAGAACCACATCAACCCTGTCAGATAACATCGGGATGAGGCACCACAGAGGCTCCGCACCTCATTCACACCATGCTGCGCAGGTGACCCCTTCAGTTTGCATCCTAAACAGGCAGGAAAAAATTAAACTGAACAAATCCCCCGTGCTCTGAGAAATGAGAGAAGGGAGAGCTTGTAAAATCACACAGTGACATGCTCTGAGGGAAAAGAGTCAACGGCAAAGCTGTTAAAAAAAACCCCACAAACCAAAACAGCAAAAACTGAAATTAAAAGGGCCAGGAGACGAGCTCCTTTTATAGGGCCTTTATTAGGAAATCAGCTCTGGGGTGGGGGCCCGAGGGGTTGCGCACACCGCCACTGCTCCCTTGGACGATGCAGAAGAAGAGGAGTGCAGGCAGCTTTGCCCAGAGGCAGAGCGGGGGCTTCCGTCCTTTTGGGAGTCGTCAGGAAGACACTTGCTGCCTCGAAGTCTAGGGGTGTCACTCTGGTCGACTCCCATTAGGTTAAGGTGACAACATTCTAAATCCAAGAATGTCATGGAGGGATTGCTCTACCTTTTCTCAGGTGTGGTATGTTGTTGGTTTCTTGAGATGTCCTGTAGGCTCGTTGTTTTAGAGGCATTTTGCTTCAGTTGTGCTCTTGTGCCCTTCATTTGCATATTCCACTTTATTCCCTGCCTCCGGGCGCCATTTTGGGAAACAGTGGCAGTTTCATACGATGGAATGGGAAGGTAAAGGAGGATTTGCAGTTTGGGGTTTTAAACACGGGGGGGTAGGGGATAACAGGGCTGATAAACTGGGGATGTCAAATGATGAAAACATGGAGCTTTACAACCTTTTGGGTAATTGGGGTTGGAACATACTGTGATGATATAACACTTTCCAGAAATTGTGAACTTTAACTTCCACCATTAGAACAATTAACATCAACATGAGAAAGTTTTGAGATTTTATTCGTAACAAAAACATTAAAAATCTCGGGGTAGTCATGAAAAAAAAACAACTCAATGTCTTTTCTTCCACAGCAGAGAGCTGAGTTGACACTTCCCTATCCCGTGGGGAATGGCAGCTGGGTTATTCCCAGCCGGCTCCCCTCCTCTGCTCCTGTCGGCTGCGGTCAGACTGGAGTCACTCCGAGGTTTCAGAAATGGCTTTCCGTGCCAAACAAACGCCGATTTGGGGCAGGGTGGTTTGGAATGCAAACACAGGCCAGCGAGAAATCTCATCAGGGCTCAGATCAGCTCAGTTATGACAGAAAGCTGAAGTTTCCTGACCTTATTTTCTGCAGTGAAGGAGCAAGAGGGACACAAATCAGACTGCTTTCCCCCCTCCCTCCCTCCTCCCTGAACTAGCCCAAAATTATTTGTCTCCGTTACAAATTCTTCATCCAGCTCGGCCACACTGTCATGTTTTTCTCCACCCAATTTTTTAGGGAATGAGGTCCAATAACTCAGCCATTCCCTGACCTCATTACCCCGAGGGAAGGGATAATTTTTTGGGGGGAGCAGCTCCATCCAGCTATGGGCAGAATGCATGAGGACAGCTTTGCTACACCCCAGCTTGCTCCTGGGTGCCAGTTGGAATCTCCAGGAAGGCGTAGGGGGAAAACTTGGAACATCTGGAGGAATTTTCAGGATGTGGCTGATGCGGCAGGAGCAGACGGCAGGTGGCACCCCTGGATTAGCACAGGCCTGGCTCCAGCCTGCAGCTGGGCTCCTCTTTCTCTCCTTCCTCCCTGAGGAGAAAAACTGGGATTTGGGCTCTTGTGGTGGCTGCAGGGACAGCCCCGTGTCCTGGGGTGTTCCCCACGGGACACTCAGGCTGTTCCCGTGGCGTTTTAGTAGCCCAAACTAACGCACTGGGGTGTGTGGCTTTGGACACGGGATGCCCTTGTGGGGCAGCTAAGGAGGGCTCTTCTCCCACAGGCATGGGAAGGAAAAGGAACACCGACATGGCTGGCAGGGAAGGACAGCTACCAGGAGTCCCCACATCCTGCACAAGACAGGCTGGAAATACCAATCCGTAGCTCAGGATCAATCCCAGCAAGGGCACCTAGGGCTGGACAGCACCAGGAGATCCCAGGGCAGATCCAGGGGCACAAACCAGACCTGAGCTCCAGCTGGGAAATCAATCCAGGCTAGACTCAGCAAATTCCAGCTCAAACCAAGAACAGCTCCCTGGGGCTGGGCTTACACGGAGCAACAGCTGAGGGTGGGTGGGTGTCCCAGGTAAAGCTGCTCACGGCCTTTAAAATCTCTCGGTGCCCGCTGGCTGGGCCTAGTTCTTTCTCATCCCTGGGTTTATTTTAGGGGACACACTCCCGAGGGAGGAGGGAGCCTCAGGTCTCATTAAATCACTTTTATTGCCTCACTGGCTGAAGTGAATGCGCCCCAGAGCAGCAGAGAAGGCTGATCACAGCGAGCCATTAGGGTCAGAACCACCCCTGGCTAAAGCAACCTGCAGCACGCAGGACTGGGAAAATTATATTTATCATTTCCAAGGCCAACTGATACCTTTCATTCGGATTTAGCTGCGGAAGGATGAGCCGCAGGGGCTGGGGAAAATGAACATCCCCCGCAAGAGATGGGAGAGCACAGTTCGACCCCCGTGCTGCTGCTGCCAGCTCGGCAATGACCTCCTGGCTGTCCCCTCTGTCACTGCCACACTGATCGCAGCTCATTGTCTTCATTTCATGTTAATCACTGCTGTTTAGGCAGATGGATTATCGGCCTTTCTGCCTGGCTGCCTGTGCCCCGGGGCGGCTGTGGCTTCACTCTGTGAAGGCCATGACAGCACAGCTCCTATCGATGGCTGGGGCAGGGCCCTGTCCCCAACCCCAAATCAGCCCTGAGCATCCCACAGTGACCCCTCGGGGACAGACACTCTGTGTGTGTAAGCTTTGGGCTTCCAGCCCAGGATAGGGCCATTTTCATCAAGCAGATATCTGGAAGGGCACGGATGGGGGGTGAAAACTGTCCCAGGATTGAGGTGTGATGCACAACCCAGGTCCAAAAACATTTTCCCGCTGGCTGGGTGTTACCAAGCCCCCCAGGCCATCTAGGCCAGCCCCAAATCATTGGTAGAACCCCGAAAAGTGGAGCTGTGCTGTTCAGTGCCACATCTTGAAGTGTCCTGTCCAGGGCCAGCAGTCAGGCTTTGCTGATCCTTCCACCTCGGGATATTCCAAGGTTCTGTGCCCCACTAAGGCCTGGGAATGGGTGGAATTGGGAGAATTGAGGATTTTTGGCTCTATGTGCATTTGGGGACAAGTGAGAAACAAGCTGAGGAAATTGTGGTGGAGGGGATTGGGAAGAGCTGGATGCAAACGGTAAAAGAAAAGCAATTAATGAGGAGAAGATTTTTTTTTATCAACAGGAGGAAATGAACAAGAGTGAGTGACCAAACTGGGCTGAATATCCCAACTATTTCACCTCCTAAATCTCAGAGGAGTGACAGGAGGGGAGGTTTAATTGATGGCAAACATTACAGCCGGTGCTGAATTCTCCAGTCTGGGCAGGAGAGACTTTTATAGCAGGGAACTCAGGAGCATTGTGAAAGATGACTGTGATTCTTTGGGCATTTCTGGGTTAGATTGCAGCGAAATTGCAGAGAAAAAAAAAAAAAGGAAAAAGAAAAAAGCAATTTTGCTTTAATCAACTCTCTAACAAAGCCCTGATATAGTGACGAGCAGAAGGCATCAGAAGATAGGAAATTGTCAGCCTTGCTGGAGCTGAAAGATAAGATTGTACTCCCTCCAGCTACACTAAGAGAAGATAAATTATCCATGGGGGCAATTCACAGAGAAAATAACGGGCAATTAAAGTTGTTTGAATTACACTTTTAGGGGAGCACTAGCACAGGGATGAAACAGCCTCAGTGGAAAGGCTGAAACCTTCCCACATGCTTCTAGAAAGCAGAACTGGGAGGGGGAATCATAAATTTGGGGGGGAAATTATAAATTTTGGGGAGAAAACCATAAATTTGTAGGGAAAAAAGTGAACCTCGTTTTTCACAAAGGAAAGCAGGTGGGTGCAGAGATTGTTTCAGGCTTTGCTGGCATCTGCCCTTCTCTGAGCTCAGTCTGAGCAAACAAGCAGAGTGTAAAGGTTAAAGAAGGCTCTGTGTTTCCATGGATAGCTGTCCTGCATGTCCATGTTTTCCTGAGGTGTGAAAAACTGGTAAAATTTAAAATCACTTTCCTGGTAAAATTTAAAAGGTTTCGTAAAAGACAATAAGGATGAGGCAATAAAGTAAAAAATTATAAGGCCAGGTGCTTTGCATTCCTTTAACCAAGAGCACACCCTAACTCAGAACATACTTCTTTAAATGCATCAACATGTTGGATTTTCATAGCCCCTCATGCCTTATTTAAAACCTTTCCTTTGAGTTCCCCCAACCTGCCCCATTCCATCCTGCAAATCAACATTTTTATTTCTCCTTGTGGCTCCATCTTGTGCCACATTTTCTGATAATGGGTGATCAATAAATTCCTTCCCTGGGGCTCTGGTGTCACCACCATCTTCATCCAGACAGGATAATCCAAGAATGTGAAAAATTTCCTGATTATTTTTTACCATTCCCTGAGTTACTTACAAAAGCTTTTTACATCACCATGCTATAGCCCAAGAAAAATGTATATTTATCCCACTACTATTGCTAAGTTTTGTTAATAACAGAAATGAAAGGCACTATATTCATATAGCAGTTTTCCAACATTATACATATAGCATTCATTTTAATACTTGTGAAAAGCCAATGATATAATATATGGTTATCTCAGGTTCTATTACTAAATTTCAATATTTTCTAATATCTTGCTTAATATATTTATTTGCTTATATATGGCATATTTCTACTTGCTTAAAACCTGTTTGTATAGAAACTATAAATTCCATTTTTACTTTTACTCTTCTAAATCCCCAAGCCTTCTCCAAGGCCTTAGGTCAGACATTGTGTCCATCTCTGTCTCTGAGCCTNTGATATAATATATGGTTATCTCAGGTTCTATTACTAAATTTCAATATTTTCTAATATCTTGCTTAATATATTTATTTGCTTATATATGGCATATTTCTACTTGCTTAAAACCTGTTTGTATAGAAACTATAAATTCCATTTTTACTTTTACTCTTCTAAATCCCCAAGCCTTCTCCAAGGCCTTAGGTCAGACATTGTGTCCATCTCTGTCTCTGAGCCTGAATGCTGGAGATCTTGGGAGCTCTCTGGGCCCACATTTCTCACAGTGTCAGGAAAATTACTCCAGAGGTTTATGTCCCAAAAGGAGACAGAGGAGTCCTGTAACTTTAGTCCAATAAAGGGAGAGGCCATGGGGCATTCCCCTGGAGTCTCTCCAGTTTTCTCCTTTTTATCCCAATTTCCCTCTCTCTTTGCCCATTGGCTGAGGCACTTGAGAGGTCCAGACTTCCCTAAGATTCCCCTCTGATGTGTAACCCTCCCTTTGAATTTTTAATTCTTATGGGATTTATGTTTTCTCCCCATTGTTTCTTTCATCTTTCAATATTCAATTCCATTTATCAGCAAACCTACAGTTTGTTTGTAAAGCCAAATATCTTTTTTCCCATTTATCAATCAGTGGGACCCTTCCTGTTGTTCCCTTTATCTCAGTGCCAGTTTTATCCACCAGAGGGATACAGGGGTGTCTGGCAGCAGGGACACTCACAGGGTCCTACTGCCTGTTCTTTGGAGATGTGTCGGTGTGTCCATGTGCTGCCCTGCTGCGGGATTTGCTTCTGAAGCAGTGGGGTGCAGTGTGGGACAGAGCAGTTTGTTCGTGTGTCTGTGTGTCCATGTGTCCCTGTGTATCTGTGTGTCCATGTGTCCCTGTGTATCTGTGTATCTGTGTATCTGTGTGTCCCTGTGTCCGTGTGTGTCTGTGTGTCCCTGTGTCCATGTGTGTTTGTGTGTCTCTGTGTCCGTGTGTCCGTGTGTGTCTGTGTGTCCATGTGTCCCTGTGTCCGTGTGTTTGTGTGTCTCTGTGTCCGTGTGTTTGTGTGTCTCTGTGTCCGTGTGTGTCCGTGTGTCCCTGTGTGTCCCTGTGTGTCCGTGTGTCCCTGTATGTCCCTGTGTGTCCCTGTGTCCCCCTGTGTCCACGTGTCCCTGTGTCCCTATGTCCGTGTGTCCGTGTGCGGCAAGATGCACCTCTGGGATCGCTCGCGGCGCACGGAGAGCTCTGCCAGGCCCTGTGAGATCCCGGTGGCCCCTCCCGCTTGGCCCTGGAAGGGGACACCCACGAGGGCAGGGCAAAGAAAATTCCTCACCCTTCTGATTACAGGGGAAAGCTTCGACACCCGGAGCTGGAGAGCTGAAAATTAAAAGGTGAGTTAAAATAACCTCAGACCTGCTATATTTAAACCATTCCGTGTTTTTTTTTTTT
>VZTB01001959.1:398383-408851 GCA_013397245.1 Thryothorus ludovicianus
TCCCAATCCCAATCCCAATCCTAAGGAATTCCCTGCTCTGGGTGCTGATGGGGGATCCCAGAGGGGATCTCACCCTTGGGATCATCCCCCACCTTTGGGGGAGCTTGGGAACAGGATCCACCCTCACGGATCCCAAATCCCATTCCAAATTTCATGTTGGGATCGAGCTGGCTGGGATTTAAGAGGAGAAGATCATTCCCAGGAAACATCAGAGCCTCAAACAGGGACATCCCAGCCGATCCCAACAGACCCCAGCAGATCTCTTGTCCCTTTTGGGGACAAACTCTTTTTTTGGGGGGGACAAACTCCCTTTACCCCGCCCCTTTTGGGGTCGCGGGGCCCCGATCCCAAATCCCCGCGGTCCTGGGGCCATCGTCAGGCGACAAAGCCACCAGGAATTGCCACCGCTCCTCCTCCCTGTCCCCATCCTCCCCCTGGCGACAATGCCACTTCACCGCTTGTCGCGAGTGTCGCCAGAGCGGCAAAAGGTCCCGGAGCTCTGGGGCCGCCGGGGATTGTCCCCGCGGTGTCACCGGCGGTGCCAGCAGGGGTGGCACCGCCCCGTCGGTGTCCCCCGGGATTGACAGTGACAGAGGTGGCAGCGCAGAGGGGAAATTGGGAGCTTCCCGTGGGACACGGGGCGGGGTTTGGGGACACGATGGGATCTGGGGACAGGACAGGGGTTGGGGACAGGGATTTGGGGACACAGCTGGGATTTGGGGACGGGAGATTTGGGGACAGGAGGGGATTTGGGGACAGGATGGGATTTGGGGACAGGATGGGATTTGGGGATAGGAAAAGACTTGGGGCCAGGGGTGTGATTTGGGGACAGGATGAGGTTTTTGGGACAGGGTGACATTTGGGACCTGACAGGGTTTGGGGACACTATGAGATCTGGGGATGGGGTAAGATTTGGGGACAAGATTTGGGATTTAGGGACAAATTAAATTTAGGGACAGAATGGGATTTGAGAATGGGATTTGGAATTTGGGGGCAGGATTTGGGATTTGGGGACAGAATTTGGGATTTGGGGCCAGGATTTGGAATTTAGGGCTTGGATTTGGGATTTGGGGCTGGAGCAGCTGCTCTGGGTGGAAGTGAATGAGTTAAATTATTAAATAAATAATTATTGATGACTTAATCAGTTAATTAATGACTTGATTGATTGATTCCTGGGAGAATCCCGGTGCTGCTTCTCAGGAGAATTCCAGCTGGGAAAATAAAATTTAAAAAAAAAAAAAAAAGAGGAATTATTGAAAAAAACCCCCAAAACTTCCCCAAAGTATTTCATCAATCCTCACCACAGGTGACCCCAAATCCTCGAGGGTCGGGATTGGGGTCCTGGAATTCCATAGGATTGGCCCCATTCGGGGTCACATTCCCAGCCCCAAACCAGTTTGGGAATCCCATTCCAGAATTCCTGGAATTCCCAGTGAAACCAGAATTCCCAGAATTCCCGATCCTCTCAGTGCCTTGGAAATGACTGGGTTGGGATCAAGATCACAGAATTCCATGGAATTGGTCACTTTGGGGTCACACTCCTGACCCAAATCCCAGAATTTCCAGGGATCCCACGTGCTCCTCCTCTTCCTGGCCAGAATTCCCAGGGAATTCCTGTTCCCGTGGAATCCAGATTGGGAAATCCATGCACTGAGGGCCATTCTCAGGAATTCCCAGGAAATTCCCATCCCAGAGATCCCAAAGTTTTTGATGGATGCCTCAAAATTCCTGTGAAATCCCAGGAGCTCCCTGGAAATCCATCCCAAAGGAAATAATTCTTGCTGGACTCAGAATTCCCAAAGATTTGGAGGAGTTGGAGATAGAAAAGCTGGGATTGGGAAATGACAGGATTGGGAAATCTCAGCTGTTTTCCCGGATTAATGGCATTTGGAAAGGGGGAAAAACTGGAATTCCAAGTAGGAATGGGAGGCTTGAGATCAGCTGGATTCCTGTGGGAATCTCCCAGGCAAAGTCCCAGGAAAAGGAGGGAATTAGGGATCCTGGGAGCACTTCCCAAGTTTTCCTGCCTTCAGCGCTCCTTGGAATTCTGTGCCCACAGGAATCCCAGGAAACCTTTTGGAGTCAGATCCCTCCTTCCAGTCAGAATTTTTCCTGGGAAAACCTCTGGGAAGAGGAAAAAGCTCTTCCCAAATTCCTGTTTTTCCAGGGATTTGCTCTGTGCTGCAAAATCTGGGAATGGGACTAAATCCAGGGCTGTTTTTCAGGGAAAAAATCCAGGAATTTGGAGCTTAAATCTGGGGCCATTTTTGGGGGGAAAAAAATTCAGGAATGGGATCAAATCCAGGGTTGTTTTTTTTGGGGAAAAAAGTCTGGGAATGGGATGAAATCTGGGACCATTTTGGGGGAAAAATATCCAGGAATGAGATCAAATCTGGGGCCATTCTTCTGGGAAAAAAATCCCAGTTTGGGATGAGAGAGAGGTGGGAATTCCAAGTCTCTTGTTCCAAGGATTGTTTGGAATTGTTTGATCCCAGCAGGATAAACAATCCTTGGAATTCCTGTGCTTGGAATTCCTTCCCCTGTTCCCAAAATTCTTTTTTTCTGCTCTTATTTCCTCTCTTTTTTAGGGAATTCTGGCTTTTCCCACTCCCAGCCCCAAATCCTGGGATTCCCTCTGGCTGGGAAGGGTTTTTTGGGAATTCTGGAGCAAATTCCAGGTTTTTTTTAATGGATGCAGGGATTGATGGAAAATGGAAGAGCCAGGATTTGCTCCCCTTGGATTTGGAATTCCTGGCCATGGAAAATTCAGAATTTCACAGGGAAATGCCGGGATAGCCTCACCAGGAATTCCTTGGGAATTTGAGATTTGGGGTGATCTGAACCCTTGGAGTCAGGAAAGAATTCCTAAATCCCTTCCCAGACCCCAAATCCTTCTGGATTCCTTCCTGATGCAGGGGGTTTTTTGGGATCATCCCTCGGTTTTCCTGGGATCCAGAGCTTAAAAATTTAGGAAGAGCTCAAATCCCAAGCCTGGAGCTGGGAATGAGGGAAAACCTCGGGAAAATCCCCTCCCAAAATCAGGGATGAGGAAAAACTCCTGGAATTCCCTGAGCTCCCACCCCATCCCAGCAGTTCCCAGAATTCCTAGGATTTAAAACTCAGTTTTTGGGGAAATGGGATGGAAAAAACCCTCAGGATTTGGTGTTTTCCCAGCTCCTTAGGAATTTCCCGGCTCCCCCTTTTCCCATGGAAACCCTCCATCCACACAATAACCAGAATTTTTCCCACTGGAATTCCCCCCCCCTCCCCCCCGGGATCCATCCCAAAGGAATCGTGGCATTTCTGGGGAGGAGAGGCCTTGACTCCAAGGATTCTCTCCCTGGCCGCAGAATTCCTGGAATTCCCGATATCTCCCTGAGTAGCCTCTGGAATTCAGGGAATTTCCACTTGGCCAGCAGCTGCTTCCAAAATATTTTAAACATAGAGGAGGAAAAAAACTTGGATTCAGGGACTTGGGATGAGCGGAAAACCCCCGGGGTTGATCCGTTAAAGTTTTTGGAAATGTTGAGGTCCAAATCCTCGGGAATTCCTTTGGGATCGACATATCCAAAATTTCCCCTTCCCTTCATTTTCCCAGAATTTTCCAGCTGGAGAAAAAAAAAAAAATCCCAAATCCAGGGGGGATTTTTCCAGCTTTTCCAATGATGTCTCGAAAAGTGTGAGCAGGATTTTGGGATTTTGGAAAAACTGGGGGGAGTAATGAGGGTGAGAAATTCCATAAAAATCCAGGATTGGGACAACAGATTAATTAAATAATGCAGAAAAATGAGGAAAATTTGGAATGAGCCTGGAAAATGCCTGGGATTTATTCCTGATGACTTTTCCCTGTTTTTTCCTGGCCCTTTTTACTTGGATCCAGTGGAATGGGAGGGAGAAAAATCCAGGAGTTTGGGAATTTGGTCATTCCCAATGATCCAAGCCCAATTCTTTTTTTTGGGAGGAGTGGGATAGAACTTGGGGGGAAAAAAATCCCCCTTGGAATCTCACCCCAGGAATTCCAGGGAAGGTTATCCCTGCATTTCCGTGTGGAATTCTGAGTTTTCCCAGGAACTCCAAATCCAAAGGGAGCAAATCCTGGCTCTTCCCTTTTCCATCAATCCCTGCAACCATAAAAAAAATCCCCTGGAATTTGCTCCAGAATTCCCAAAAAACCTTTCCCAGCCCGAGGGAATCCCAGGATTTGGGGCTGGGAGTGGGAAAAGCCAGAATTCCCTAAAAAAAGGAGGAAAAAGAAAGGAATTTCTGAGATGATCTCTGGAAAAGGATGAGGATTCTTGGGAGAAGGGGAGGAGGAAAACCCAAAATTCCAGCCCCAGAGCGAGGTGGGAGCCAAAATTCCTTCATTTCTTGGGGATAGAACGAGGGGCTGGCAGGATGATCCCGGGAATTCGAGATCCCAGGGAAAAGAGGAGCCTTGGATGAGGATTTTTGGGAAGGGGGGAGAGGAAGCCAGGATCTATCAAAAAAAAAAAAGGAATTTTGTCTCTGACCTCGTTGACAAGGCTGGAATTCCAGGGGGTCTCCGTCATTCCCGATGATCCAACTCTCTCTGGATCATCCCTTTCTTTGGGGGAGACTGAACGTGACTCCCTCCCTCCCTCCCCCCTTCCCAAAAATCCTCATCCGAGGCTCCACTTTTCTCTGAGATCCCGAATTCCAGAGATCATCTCGGAAAGACCCTTCTTTTTCCCCTCGTTTTTTAAGGAAATCCCGACTTTTCCCACTCCCAGGGTTTTTTTATGGATGCAGGGATTTGCTCCACTTGGATTTGGAATTCCTGGCCATGGAAAACTGGGAATTCCACGGGGAAATCTTGAGATAACCTCACCTGGAATTCCTTGGGATCAGATTCCAAGGAGAATTTTTTCCCCACGTAAAANGGGGCTGGCAGGATGATCCCGGGAATTCGAGATCCCAGGGAAAAGAGGAGCCTTGGATGAGGATTTTTGGGAAGGGGGGAGAGGAAGCCAGGATCTATCAAAAAAAAAAAAGGAATTTTGTCTCTGACCTCGTTGACAAGGCTGGAATTCCAGGGGGTCTCCGTCATTCCCGATGATCCAACTCTCTCTGGATCATCCCTTTCTTTGGGGGAGACTGAACGTGACTCCCTCCCTCCCTCCCCCCTTCCCAAAAATCCTCATCCGAGGCTCCACTTTTCTCTGAGATCCCGAATTCCAGAGATCATCTCGGAAAGACCCTTCTTTTTCCCCTCGTTTTTTAAGGAAATCCCGACTTTTCCCACTCCCAGGGTTTTTTTATGGATGCAGGGATTTGCTCCACTTGGATTTGGAATTCCTGGCCATGGAAAACTGGGAATTCCACGGGGAAATCTTGAGATAACCTCACCTGGAATTCCTTGGGATCAGATTCCAAGGAGAATTTTTTTCCCCACGTAAAAAAAAAAAAAAAAAAGGATTTGGGTTTGGATCATCGGGAATGACCAAATTCCCAAATTCCCTGATTTTTCTCCCTCCTGACTCTTCCCATTCCATTGGATCCAAGGCAAAGGCGCGGGGGAAAACAAGGAAAACTGTTTTTTTTAGGGATAGAACGCGACTCCTCCTCTCCTCCCAAATCCCAAAAATCCCCATCCAAGGGGCAAACTGCGCTCGGGGGGTGGTGCAGGGATTATCCCTGGAATTCGGGATCCCGGGGAAAAGCGGAGCCTTGACTCGCCCCTTATCAGCCCGGAGCCCAAACAATTCCCTCGGTGGCTCCGGCCGGGATAAACAATTCCCAAAAATCCGCCGGGAACGCTCAGCCCGAGCCCTCGCACCCCGGAAATGACGGGGACGCGCTCAGGGGCGCCCTTGGAATTCCAGGATGGGGACAGCGGGTGGGCAGAGAGGGGGGCTCACCCCAAGCGGGATATAAACCCGGGAGGGCGCGATTCCACGCTGGGAATTCGGGAATTCCAGGGATTTGTCCGGGATGCGCTCCCAACTCCGCCTGCTCCTGGCGCTGCTGTGCGCTGCCCCGGCGGCGGCCGCTCCCCCGCCCTGGAGGGATCCCGATCCCTGGGTCTGGGAGGACGACTCGCAGAATTCCCGGCGGCATTCCCAGGCGCCGGTGGAGGTGCAGTGCCAGGAGGCGCAGCTGGTGGTCACCGTGCACCGGGACCTGTTCGGCACCGGCCGCCTGGTCAGCGCCGCCGAGCTCAGCCTGGGCCCCGCCGCCTGCCGCCATTCCCGCCTGGATCCGGCCCGCGGCACCGTCACCTTCAGCGCCGGCCTGCACGAGTGCGGCAGCACCGTCCAGGTGAGCCCCGGCCCCCGCCGCGCCTTCCCGCCGCCATTCCCGACGGTATTCCCGCCCGGAGCGGCTCCCGGGGCCGTGCGGGTTCCCGGGTTTGAGCAGAGTCCCGTCCCGATCCCGGGATTCCCACGGGATTGCCGCCGGGAGCGGCTCCCGGCTCCGTGCAAATCCCAAAGTTTGAGGGAGATCCAGGTGAGTCCTGAAATTCCCGCCGGGAGCAGCTCCCAGGGTTGTCCGGATCCCAGATCTAAGGGAGATGCAGGTGAGTCCTGTCCCGATCCCGGGATTCCGCTCCTATCCCGGGGTTCCCACCGGAAGCGGCTTCTGGGGCCGCGCGGATTCCCGGTTTTACAGGAGATCCAGGGTCTGGATCCAGGATCATTCCGAGGGGAGGAGGGGCCAGGATTTCCTAGGAGTGGGAGCGGTTTTCCCATTCCTCTGGGAAAAGCGCCTTTTCCCTCGGGCTTAATTAAAATCCCTGAAAACTGAGATTTTCTCTCCCTTTTCTCTCCCTTTCCCCTCCCGTTTCTCCCTTTTCCGCCTTTCCCATCCCTTCTCGATATAATTTCCCTCCTTTTTCCCTTCCTCTCCTCCCCTTTTCCATCCCTTTTCCATGTCTTTTCCTCTTTTTCCATCCCCTCAGAGTTCTTCCATCCCTTTTTCTCCTTTTCCATCCCCTTTTCTCCTTTTCCATCACTTTCCCATCTCTTTTCCCCTTTTCTATCCCTTTCTTGCCATTTCCATGGATTCCCCCAGCATTCCCAGTCAGCCCAGTGGTGCTGCTGGGATGAGGCTGAATTCCTCTCACAGAGAATTCCCAGGTTTCCTTCCCAGATCACCCCAAATTCTCTGAATTCTTGGAATTCCTGCTCACCCTGGTGATATCCCTGGATCAGGGAACTCCCTTTCCCATGGAGTTCTGAGTTTTCATTCCCAGATCACCCTGAATTCCCTGATTTCTTTGAATTCCTCTCACCCTGGTGATATCCCTGGATCAAGGAATGCTCTTTCCCAGGGAATTCCCGGTTTCCCCCCCCAGATCACGCCGGATTCCCTGATTTACCGGACGCTCCTGAGCTACGAGCCCAGCCCCGGCAGCAACCCCGCCATCGTGCGCAGCAGCCCGGCCGTCATTCCCATCGAGTGCCACTACCCCCGGTGAGCCCGCGGACACCATTCCCGGGAATCCCATTCCCATCCTGGATCCCACATTCCCAGGAATCCCATTGCCATCCTGAGATCCCATCCTGCATTCCCAGCATTCCCATTCTGGAGTCACCATTCCCATCCATTGTCCCCATTCCCAGTGTCCCCATTCCATGTTCCAGGTGGGATAACATCATCATCAGCTCCCCATTCCCATTCCAGTGTCCCCATTCCCAGTGCCCCATTCCCAGTGTCCCTCTTCCCATTCCCAGTGTCCCATCCCCATTTTCCAGGTGGATAATGTCTCCAGCAGGTCCCCAATCCCATTCCCAGTGTCCCTATTCCCAGTGTCCCCAGTGCCAATGTCCCCAGTGCCAGTGTCCCCATTTCCAGTGTCCCCAGTCCCAATCCCATTTCCAGTGTCCCCATTCCCAGTGTCCTATCACTATTTTCCAGGCAGAATAGCATCTCCAGCAGCTCCCCAATCCCATTCCCAGTGTCCCCAGTCCCAATCCCATTCCCAATGTCCCCAGTCACAGTGTCCCATCCCCATTTTCCAGGCGGGATAACGTCTCCAGTGGCTCCATCCGTCCTACCTGGGCTCCCTTTAACTCGGCGCTGGCGTCCCAGGAGCGGCTCCTCTTCTCCCTGCGCCTCATGAACGGTGCGCCACCGCCATGGGGCAGACCTTCGCCATTTTCCCCACTTTTCCAGCCCTTTCCCATGCCTTTTCCCCTTTTGGGATGGCTTTGGGGACGATCCCATTGGTTTTCCAGAGGACTGGAACTCCAAGAGTGCCTTTTTGGAATTCCCCTTTTCCATCTCTTTTCATAATTTTTCCCCTTTTTTGCATCCTCTTTTCCACCCCTTTCCTATGCCTTTTCCCCTTTTGGGATGGGTTTGGGGTTGATCCCGTTGGGTTTTCCTGAGGACTGGAGCTCTGAGCAGGATCTCTTGGGGCGCTGCCTTTCCCACCCCTTTTGATCCCATTGGATTTTCCAGAGGATTGAATCTCCTAGTGGGATCTCTCCAGGTTCCCCCTTTCCCATCCCTTTCCCCTCTTTTGGGATTGGTTTGGGGTTGATCCCATCAGGTTTTCCAGAGGATTGGAGCTTTGAATGGGATTTCTTGGGATTTCCTCTTTTCCATCCCTTTCCCATCACTTTTTTCCCCTTTCCCATCCCTTTTCCTCCTTTGGGATGGGTTTGGGATTGATCCTGTTGATTTTCCAGAGGACTGGAACTTGGAGTGGAATCTTTTGGGATTCCCCCTTTCCCACCCATTTTGGGATCAGTTTGGGGTTGATCCTATTGGGTTTCCAAAGGACTGGAGCTGTGAGTGGGATTTTTCAGCCTTCCCCTTTTCCTACCCCATTTCACTATTTGGTATCAGTTTGGGATTGATCCCATGGATTTTCCAGAGGATTGGATCTCCTAGTGGGATTTCTCAGGATTTCCCCTTTCCTACGCCTTTTCCATTGGATTTTCCAGAGGATTGGATCTCCTAGCAGGATCTCTTGGGGTTCCCCCTTTTCCCCTTTTGGGGTCGCTTTGGGGTTGATCCCGTGGGTTTTCCAGAGGACTGGAGCTCGGAGCGGGACCTCTCGGCGTTCCGCCTGGGGGACGTGCTGCACCTGCAGGCCGAGGTGGGCGCCCACAGCCACGTCCCTCTGCGCCTCTTCGTGGATTCCTGCGTGGCCACGCTGGGCCCCGGCGCTGGCAGCGAGCCCCACTACGCCCTCATCGACTTCAACGGGTGCGCCAGGGTCACACGGGGACATCTGGGGACATTCGGGGATGTCCAGGGACATCTGGGGACATTTGGGGACGTTTGGGGACAGTTTGGTATGAGGGACCTGGTGGTGACACCTCATTCCACCCCACTACATTCTCATTGACTTCAAGGGATGAGTTGGGGACATCTGGGGATATTCTGGGACCTTTGGGGGCGTTCGGGGACAATTTGGGAGCACTTGGGGTGAGGAACAGGGTCAGGGGGTGATGACACCTCATCCCACCTGACTGCTCCATTGACATCAATGGGCACGCTGGGGATGTCTGGGGACATTCAGGGACATTTGGGGATGTTTGGGCATGTTTGAGAACAATTTAGGGACAATTTGGGGTGAAGGACACAGTCAGGAGTTGGTGACACTTCATCCCTTCCCACTACACCCTTTTTGATTTCAACAGATGGGTTAAGGACATCTGGGGACCTTCGGGGACATTGGAGGCATTTGGGGACATTTGGGGACAGCTTGGGGTGAGGGACATGGTCAAGAAGTGGTGACACCTCATCCCACCCCACTACACCCGCAATGGCTTCAATGGTTGCGTCTTGGGACACTTGTGGGAGCTTCAGGGACTTTAGGGGGAGTTCAGGGACATTTGAGGATATTTGGGGACAGTTTGGGGTGAGTGACATGGTCAGAAAATGGTGACACCTCATCCCACCCCACTATGCCCTCATCGACAGCAACAGGTGTGCTGGGGACCTTCGGGGATGTTCAAGGACATTCGGGAACATTTGGGAATGTTTGGGGATGTTTGGGGATAATTTGGGATGAAGGACACAGACAGGAGGTGGTGACACCTCATCCCTCCCCACTGCTCCATCATTGATTTCAACGGGTGAGTTTGGAGCCATGTGGGGACATCTGGGGACATTTTGGGGCCATCTGTGGATCCGAGGCCTGCCCGGGCACTGCTGTGCCCTAGTCCTTTGTCCCTTGCCCGGCTGGCCCTGGGACCATTGTGGACGCTGATCCGGTGCCATCCGTGGCCATGAACCCGCTGTCCCCGCAGCTGCCTGGTGGACGGACGCTCCGACGCCACCAGCTCAGCCTTTGTCACCCCACGGCCCCGGCAGGACATGCTGCGCTTCCAGATTGACGCCTTCCGCTTCGCTGGAGACACCCGCAGCCTGGTGAGGGCCGGGGACATCCCGGGGACAGCCTGGGGACAGCCTGGGGATGCTGTGGGGACACTGCAGGGACATCACGGGGACACACTGGGGACACTGCGATGGGTTTGAGAATGTCCCGGTG
>VZTB01001959.1:434056-448733 GCA_013397245.1 Thryothorus ludovicianus
GGCGGCGCTAATTGGACTAATTACCTTAATTGGGGCCTCAGCCCCGGCTCCAAGGCCGGTCCTGAATACCGGGGGCGGGGGAGGGGTGGCTCCAATGGGATCGGGGGATTTGGGAATGTCCAGGAACACCCTGGGAATGGGAATGGGGGATTTGTGGCACATAGGAACACCTGAACCCCTGAAATTCCCAATGGGAGATTTTTGTGATAACCAGGGGTGAGAAGAGGGCACAAGGTGCTTCGAGAAGCACAGAATATCCCAAATGGAAAATCCCAATCCCTATCCTGTCCTGTCAGGGATCTCCCAGTCTTCTCCAGGCTTCCTTTCCCTTGCTAAATCCTGGGAATTCCCAAAATTTCTGCCCTCAGCTCTGGGGTATTGGGATTGGATCCTTTTGGAATAGCAGTGTTTTGGGGCAGATCTGGGGCTCTTCTCTTCCACACAATCCCCTTTTTCCCATTTTTCCCTGCAAATGCTCCCACATGGCCCCACTCCCTCACTATGGTTACTAAAAGCCCCTCTCGAGTCCTGCATCCCGAAAAAGGCCGCAGTTGCCATGGCAATGTGGGGATGGAGCAGCGCCGAGCCCGCGGCTCTGGCTATCAGCACAGGAATGGCTGGAGATGCTTGGCACTAAAGGGTTAATGGGAACAGGGATGGACCCTGGCACCAGGGGTGGCACGGGGGGAAGGAATGAGGGATTCCAGTGAAATTACAATGGGAAAATATCCGGATGGGCATCCCACAGCCATCCATGGAACCATGGATCCACCCATCCATCCATCCATCCATCCATCCATCCATCCATCCATCCATCCATCCATCCATCCATCCCTCTGGATCTCCTTTTTCCATGGAAAAGGAGCTGCTTTTCCCGATTTTCCATGGAAAAGCCGCCCTGCAGCGCTGGGCCCGCAGCCCAAAGCCTAACCTGCTAATTGCCTCCCCCGCTAATTGCCTCCTCGATAATTGCCTCCCCCAGCTCCTGCATAATGCATGAGCCGCTCCTCCCGCTCCTTCCTGCTTTATTCTTCAGCACCACTTTTCTTTTATTTATCCACCCCTTTTATTTAATTTATCAACATATTTTTATTTAATTTATCAACCACTTTTTATTTAATTTATCAACTTCTTTTTATTTTATCAGCCCGTTTTATTTAATTTATTAACTCCTCTTTATTTAATTTATCAATCCCTTTTTATTTAATTTATCGACCCCTTTTGATTTATCAACCACCTTTTTATTGAATTTTTCATCCCTTCTTTTATTTATCAACCCTTTTTATTTTATCAACCCCTCTTTCATTTATCAACCCACTTTTTATTTATCAACTCTTTTATTTTATCAGCCCCTTTTCATTTAATTTATCAATGTATTTTTATTTAATTTATAGCCCTTTTTATTTCACAGCCCCCCTTTTATTTAGTTTATTTTATTTATTTTTACTTCTTTCCCGCAGCCCCGCAGCTCCTCCAGCACCGTTTTCCACCCCTAGTATTGGGATCGCCGAATTCCTTCCAGCATTCCCGGCTGCTCCCGCTCCTCCCTGTCTGTCCCCTGGGTGAAGTGACAGCCCGCGGGGAGGGAACAGATCGGGGACAGTGTCCCCAGCACATCCCCAAATTTGTCCCCTCTTTAATGGTGGGAGCCCATAGGGAGGGAGACAGATCGGGAACGGTGTCCCCAAGACACCCCAAACCTCTCCCCTGGCTAACGGTGACAGCCTGAAGAGAGGGGACACATCAAGGATGATGTCCCCAGTGCCCCCAGCACACCCCAGATTTGTCCCTTGGTTAATGCAAGAGCCTGAAGGGATGGGGACACATCAGGAATGGTGTCCCCACACCCCAAACCTGTCCCCTGGTTAACGGGGACAGCCTACAGGGAGGGGACAGAGCGGGGACAGTGTCTCTGGGACACCTCCGTGGCCCCCAGGAGGTCCCTAAGAGCATGGCCTGGGGACAGAGACAGGGACAGTGTCCTCAACGTGTCTCCGACACCGCAGCCTCTCCCCTGCGCCCTGTGACCCAGCTGGATGTGACAATGTCCCCGTGGTGCCACCCGCTCGGGGAGGACAAGACAGCATCCCGAATGCCACCCAGGGCACCCCAGGGTCCCTCGGAGCTGCCACCACCCCTGGGCCACCTTGAAAGCAGGAATTAAGGGGTTATAAATGGGAATTCCGGGGTCATAAATTGGAATTCCGGGGATAAAAGGTGGGAATTCCAGGGTCAAAAAGCAGGTATTCCGGAGATAACAAAACGGGATTTTTCGGGTTTATAAAAGCTGGGAATTTTGGGGATAAAAGGCCGGAATTCAGGGGCTAAAAATTGGGAATTCAGGGTTTATTAAAAGCAGGAATTCAGGGGATAAAAAGCTGGAATTGCAGCGCTCCGTGCGTGCCGTGCCGGGAGCGGCTCCGGCCCCGCGGGCTCCTCAGAGCCGCGCCCGCAAATCCCGCCCGACGCGCGGGGAGCGCTGGCCCTGTCCTGACCCCGGGCCTGTCACTCCCTGTCACTCCATGTCCCTCCGCTGTCCCTGCCGGCACCGCAGGGGTGGCTTTGTCCGCCCGTTACACTCCCGTGTCCCTCCCGTGTCACTCCCGGGGGTGGCTTTGTCCTGAACATGGGCCTGTGTCACTCGGTGTCACTCGGTGTCCCTGCCAGGGGCGGCCTTGTCCTGAACCCCCTCCCGTGTCCCCCAATGTCCCCTCCCGTGTAACCCCCATGTCCCCCCCATGTCCCCCCTGTGTCCCCTCCCCTGTCCCTGGAAAAATATCCTGGGAAAATCCAGGAATCAGCGTTTTTCCGGTGGTTTCCCCGTTGCTGTCGCTGTCGGCTGCCACTGACACAGTGACATCGATGGAGCACAAACATCCCCCGGGGATTCCCGGTGCCTTTCCAGGTGCGTGCAGCCAGAATTCCCGGCGGGAATCGGCCCGGGGCACTCTCTCTAGAACCCCCGGGAATTCTGGAATTCCGGGGCGCCCTCTCACCCCAAAGATCCCAGAATTCCAGATGGGAATTCTGCTGGGAATGTTCTGGTTCCTTGTCCCAGGCATCATTGCCATCCCCTGATCCGGTGTTAGGGTGTTGGATTGTGGGGTTTCCCTGTTTCCTTCCTTGTCCGAGACTGAGTGGGGCTGGGGTATCAGGAATGGGGACAGGAACATCGGGAATGGAGACAGGGACATTGGGAATGGAGACATCGGGAATGGGGCAGAGTAATTGGGAATGGGAACAGGGATATAGGGAATGGGTACGGGATATTGTTAATGGGACTGGGACATTGGGAATGGGAATGGGGATTTCCCAGCAACAAGATCATCAGCGAGGAGAATGAAACATCCCAAAAACTGCCCCAAAAAACCCCCAAAATCCAAGAGGAGACTCAAGATTCCCGCCTGGAATTCCAGCAGGCTCCAGGTAGAGCCTGCATTTGGTTTTCCAGGGAACAAATCTCCTTCTCCCAAAAGCAGGAATTTGGGATCCGTTCCTGGTGGAGGTGGGGAGCAGTGACATTCCCAGTGTCCCCAAATCCGGGGATGTTTGGAGCATCCCCAAATCCCGTGGAGTGGAGCATTCCCAGCACCTCCTGTGCTGCCGGGAGCACCTCATTAGAGAGGATCATTAATTATTCACGGCCAGGGCTGATTAGAGATGCCTGAGCTGGAATAATTTGTTTTTCCATCAACACTTCCCAGTCCCCAGCGGGGCTCTGGGATGGAATCACTGCCAGTGGGGAGCTGCCGCAATCAGAGTATGAATGGCAGCCCGAAATTCTTGGGATATCCAGGAACAGCAGCCTGAAATTCCTGGGATATCTGGGAATGGCTCTGGGATATCTAGGAATGGCTCTGAGATATCTGGAAATGGCAGCCTGAAATTCCTGGGATATCCAAGGATAAATCCAGGAGCAATCCAGAGTAAATCCAGGAATGACTGAGGATAAACCCAGGAGCAATTCGGGATAAATCCAGGAATGATCCAGAATAAATTCAGGAAGGATTTGGGATGAATCCATTAATGGTATGGGGTGAATCCAGGAATGATTCGGGACAAACCTAGGAACGATTCGGGATAAATGCAGGAGCAATGCGGGAGCGGCTGCAGCTCCAAGCCCTTGCAGCTGCCGGCGATTTACGAGCAGCTGTTGGGAAGGTGGCAGCTTTATCCCACTCCCGAGACTCCATAAAATAATCTAGGAAGATGGAGAGGCTGGGAATGCTTTTCCTGCCTGATAGCTCCCCAGGCTCCCTTCAGGCCTCTGCTAAACACCCGGAGAGAGAATAACGGGAATAATGGATTTAAACAGCTGGGCAGGGCAGGCATGGGCAGAGGGAAGGGCTGGATATCCCAGAGTTTGCCCAGGATATCCTGGAATATGTCCAGGGAATCCCAAAGAACTCCCAGGGTATCCTAGGATTTGGGAATCCCAAAGAACCACTGGGACATCCCAGGATTTGTCCAGGATATCCCAGGATTTGTCCAGGCTATCCTGAAATATGGCCAGGGCACCCTGAATATGGTCCAGGCATCCCAAACCTGGCCAAAGGATCTCAAATCACAGCCAGGAAATCCTGGAGCCTGAGATGCTAAAAATCCCATGGATCCCTCAGGACATCCCAGCAAATCCTTGACAACCCGATACCTATGGATCCATCCCATCCCTATGGATTTGCCCCATCCCTATGGATCCCATCCCTATGGATCCCATCCCCCCCGCCCCCCCCATGGATTTGCCCTATCCCTATGGATCCAACCCTATAGATCACATCCCATCCCTATGGATCCCATCCCATCCTCCCATCCTGGATTACTCAGAACTGGGATGGGAAGGGAGCTCTGGGATGTTCTGGATCTGCTGGAACATCCCAAAAATCCTTGGAAAACACCCTCTGCACATCTGAGATCTTCCCAAAAAATGAATGGTTCTCATTCCTGGGAAGTGCATTCCCATCCTTGGGAATCCCAGTTTTCTGGCCAATCCCAGTTTTATTCCAGCAGGGAATTTCCCCATCGCATCCTCAGCAGCTACAAACCTCCCTTCCAAGGAAAAACCCTCCGAGCTTCCCAGGAAAACAAAAGTTCAGCAAAAACTGGATTATTCATAGATTCCTCCAGGATTTTCCTTGGATCCAGTCAGGATTTTCCTTGGATTCATCCAGGATTTTCCCTTGGATCCAAGCTGGATTTTCCTTGGATCTTGGATGGATTTTCCCTCAGATCCAGCCAGGATTTTTCTCAGATCCAAGCTGGATTTCTCCTTTGAATCCAGGCTGGATTTTCACTTGGATCCTTGCTGAGCTGGATAAATTCCATTTATTTTCCTCATCATTACAATTTTTCAGGAATTTCCCTCTGGAGCAGAGCTCATTAACCATCCCAGCATTTTTCCAGGAGGATGCTCCTCCTCCCCATCCCATCCCAGCTCCCAGAATTTCCCCAGAGGTCCATCCGGGGATCCCCTCAGGATTCCAAAGCTCCAAATTAATTTTCCTTCCCAATTCTACCACAATCCCCAATCCACCTGTTCCATAATTCCATTATTCCTGCCCAGAATTCTCCTCTTTGCATGATTCCCCTCTTCCTTTCCCCTCCTGTTCCCATTTTCCCCTTCTTTTTTCCCTCTTTTCCCTTCCTTTCCCCCCTTTATTCTGTACTTTTTCATCTCTTCCCCCTGTCCTTTTTTCCCACCTTCCCATGTTTTTTCCTCTTTTTTCCCTTCTTTTCCCCTCTTTTTTCCCTCCTTTCTCCTCCTTTCTCTCTCTTTTTCCACATTTTTTCCCCTTCTTTCCCCCTCTATTTTCCCTCATTTTCTCCCTCTTTTCCCCTCCTTTACCCCCCATTATCCCCTTTTTCCTTCCTTTTCCCCATTTTTTCCCCTCCTTTTCCCATCTTTTTCTGGACATTTCCCTCTCTTCCCCTACTTTTTCCCACACCTTTTCCCCTCTTTCCCCCTCTCCTTTCTCCCTCAATTTTCCCTCCATTTCCCACCTTTTCCCCTCTTAATTCCCTCTTTTTTCCATCTTTATTCCTTCTTTTTTCCCCATCTTTTCCTCCCTTTTTCCCCCTCTTTCCCCCTCCCTGGCACTGGGAATGATCCACAGGATGATTCGACTCCGTGCCTGGGAATTCATTATCTCAAGGTTCCAGAGAAAAGAGGGGAGGAATCCTTATCCCAGGGCCGAGGCCACTCCCAACCATCACTGCAGCTGAATTTCCACTGCAAAGCCCAACTGATAGATGTGGAATTCTGGGAATGCAGAATTCCCGGGATATCAGATATCGGGGCCCTGGCTCCTTGAATCCGTCAAAATTCCACCAGGCTGTAATAGAGAATTCCCAAAGGATGGATCCCCCAAACCCTGCCTGGATTTACGGAGAGTTTCCCAAAATGTGTATCCCCCAAATCCTGGGAATTCAGGGAGAGATTCCTAATTTATGGATCAGCTAAATCCTGGAAATTCAGGGAGAGATTCCCAAAATCTGGGTCAGCCAAATCCCATATGGATTTAGGAGACATTCCTAAATGATGGATCAGCAAAATCCTGGGAATTCAGGGAGAGATTTGGGAAATTATGGATCAGCCATGCCTGGATTTATGGAGAGATTCTCAAATTTTGGATCCTCCAAATCCTGGGAATTCAGGGAGAGATTCCCAAATTCTGGATCTGGATTCAGGATCCATACCTGATCCATCCCATCAATCCCATCCCATTTCTGGGAATTCTGGAGCCTCCTCCAGGGCCTGTTCATTTTTTTCAAGATGAAACACGAGCCGGGTCCGCAGGTGGCTCCTGTCCCAGACAGTTCCACATTCCATAAAAATCCCACATTCCAGGCCTGAAACAACAGGATTAGCCCTCGAGGAAAAGGGTTGGGATAAAACAGCGCTGGAGGCCCTGGGGTGGGGAATTTTGGGGATTTTTTTGGGGGTATTCCCAGGCATCTGCAAGGCATGGAGCCAAAATTCCCACCCTAAAATTCCAGCCCCAAAATGCCAGACCTGGAATCTCAACTCCAAAATCCCAGTCCTAAATTCCAGCCTCAAAACTCCAGCTCCAAAATTCCAGACTCAAAATTCCAGCCCCAAAATTCCAACCCTAAACTTCCAGCCCCAAAATCCTTGTCCAAAAACTCCAGCCCCAAAACTCCAGCTCCAGAATGCCAACCCCAAAAATTCCAGACTCAAAATCCCAACCCCAAAAATCTGTGTCCCAAAACTCCAGCCCCAAAATCCCTTGGATGGCATTCCCAAATAAATCCCAAACCCCCCTGGAAGCATCCTGGGATGTCCTGGTCCTTCAGGATGAGGATGAGGTAGAAATCAGGATGAGGATCCCACAGAATTTGGGATGAGAATCCAACAGAAATCGAGATGAGGAGGAGGTGGAAATTTGGGATGAGGATCCAACAGAAATGGGATGAGGTTTCCATGGAAATTGGGATGAGGATCCCACAGAAATTAGGATGAGGTGGGAATTGGGATCAGGATCCCACAGAAATCGGTATGAAGATTCCGTGGAAATCAGGAATAGAATTCTATGGAATTGGGGATGAGGATTCCTTGGAATTTCGGATGAGGCAGGAATCAGGATGAGGTGAGAATTGGGATGAGGTGGGAATTGGGATGAGGACTCCATGGAATCAGAATCAGGACAAGGTGGAATTTGGGATGAGGATCTCACAGACATCAGGATGAGGGTGAGGTGCTTGGTACTGGAAATCCCTGGATCCAGCCCCAAATGATCTAGGGATAAATCAGGAAAAAAAAAAGAATTTCCAGGAATTCCCCAAACCTGGGAACTCTCAAGGGAATTCCCTGGAATCCTCCTTTCCAGGAATTCCCCAAACCTGGGAACTCTCAAGGGAATTCCTTGGAATCCTCCATCCCTGGAAGTGTCCCTGAAAAATCCCGGATGCTTTTCCTGCTCCTCCCATCTCTCCCATTCCCGCTTTTCCAGGACCACCCTCCTTGGTCCGGCAGCCCAAATCCAAGGCCTTTTCCAGGAAAATCTCCTGGATTTCCCATTTCCCCCCTCCTTTTCCTCTCCTTTTTTCCCTTTTCCCCAACTTTTCCCAGATGTGGGAGAATCTGGAATGATCCTGGTGGGAATCAGGATGGATTTCCCGAGGAATATTTTTGTTTAAGATTCAGGAAAAACTCTGGAATTCCACCAATTTCCTAGGAACCTCCAACGGTGTTTTCCCTTTAAAAACAACCCCAAGAAAAATCCCAAAATCCCTCCCTTTAAAAACAACCCCAAGAAAAATCCCAAAATCCCAACAGTCCCCTCAGGTCATGAGGTTGGGGCTGAAATCCAAGCGGGATTTTCCAGCCGGATGAATTTTACTGGGATTTGTGCTCACGTGGGGATTTCTCTGCATTCCCGAGGTTTTTCCCCCCAGCTGGTTGCTCCAGGATTTGGGATCCAGAGTGAGCTCAGAGCTGCTGCCACCCTCTTTGCATCCCAAAATCTTTTCCATCCCCTTCCCGCTTTCTTCGGGCTCCCGGGGAGTGATCTTGGGTTTGGGGGTCACAAAATTCCTGAGAAATCCCCAAAAAAGAGGTGGGATTTTGGGGTTTGGGGGAAGGATTTGGCTTGGCTTTGAGCATCCCAATCCCTTTGGGTTCATCCCAATCCCTGTGGGATCATTCCAATCCTTGCACTCCCCCCTCCATCCCAGTGGGATTTATCCCCAAATTCCTGTGCCAGGAGACAGAAAACTCCAAAAAGCCCCAAGAAATCCCAATAATTTTATGGGATTTGGGGAAGGATCAGGCTCAGCTTCCCCTGCACTTCCCCATCCAACTCAGGCAGGTTTTTCCCAAAATTTACGAAAACCCCCCAAAAAACCCACAGAATTTTGGGATTTAGGGGAAAGGATCGGGCTCAGCTTCCCCTGGATTTGATCCCGGCAGGAACGAGGGATGTTCCCATCACATTCCCTCCTCTCCCCCCGCATCCCAGGGAGGATTGGCCCCAAATTCCCGAAAAACCCCAATAAATTTATGGGATTTGGGGAAGGATCGGGCTCCGCTCCCGCCGTCCCGCCGTCCCCATCCCATTCCCGCCGCTCCCGCTCCATCCCAGCAGCTCCTGAATCCCAGGAAAGTCTCGGAGCCGCCTCCTCTCCTCCCCCCGCCTCCCCCCAGCTCGGCCCCAAAGCCGCACTGGGCCGGGATTAAATCCCTAAAACCCCGCTGGGCCGGGACTAAATCCCTAAAACCCCGCGGGTGGCCCCCGGCCATGGAGGGGATAAAGATCTCAAAGTTTTCCCGAAGTTCCCAAAACTCCCGGCAGAGTTCCTGGAGCTGTTCCTTTGCCCGCGCATGGCCGGGCCGGGCCGGGCTTTAGACTGAGTTTAGCAAAGCCCCGCTCGCCCCCCGCATTCCCAGGCGCGGCCGGAAGGAAGGGGAGAAGGAAGGCAGGAAAAGGTAACCGGGATTTGGGATTTTTCCCTCTTTTCCCTACCCCCCATTGTGGGGTTGGTGTTGTTGTTTGGGCTGAGAGCTCCGGACTGGGAATTCGGGATCAAATCCTGCGCTGGGATCAGGGAAATCCCAAAAATCCTCCCGGTTCCCCTTTCCTGGGTGCTCCGGCATTTCGGGATCAGGGAAATCCTAAAAATCCCAAAAAATCCTGCCCCCAGCAGCACTTTCACTCCCGAGTTCCCTTTTCCTTTGGGCTCCGGCATCCCGGGATCAGGGAAATACCAAAAATCCCCGGGTTACCTTTTCCTGGGGGCTCCGGTATTTCGGGAACAGGGAAATCCCCCAAACAATCACAAAAATTCCGGCCCCCAGCAGGGATTTCACTCACGGTTTTCCCTTCCCTGGGGGTTGCAGAATCCCAATATCAGATTTTGGGATTCTGGGATGGGGGATTTTGGGGTGGGATCAGGGAGAACCGGGAATAGGTTTGGGAATGGGATTAGGATGAGCTGGAGCAGCTCCCGGGATTCTGGGAATGGGGAACGGGGGGGGTATTTTGAGGGGAATTTTGGGGTTAGATTGGGTGAGAACTGGGAATGGGATTGGGAAGAGCTGGAGCAGCACCTGGAATTCTGGGCATGGGGGACTGGGTAGGTTTTGGTGGAATTTTGGGATGGAATTGGGTGAGAACTGGGATTGGGGTTGAGCTGGAGCAGCTCCCCAGGATTCTGGGAATGGGGGAACCGAGGGAATTTTGGGTTGGAATCGGGAATGGGGTTGGGAATGGGATTAGCTGGAGCAGCTCCTGGGATTCTGAGAATGGGGGAACTGGGGGGAATTTGGGATGGGATCTGGAAAGGGATTGGGAAGAGCTGGAACAGCTCCCGGGATTCTGGGATTCTGGGAATGGGGGAATAGGTGGGGGGGATTTTGGGGTGGGATCGGGAATGGGGTTGGGAATGGGATTGGGAAGAGCTGGAGCAGCTCCCGGGATTTTGGGATTCTGGGAATGGGGAACCCGGGGGATTTTGGGAGGAACTTTTGGGATGGAATGGGGTAAGAACTGGGAACGGGGTTGGGAAAGGGATTCAGAACAGGATTGGGAAGAACTGGAGCAGCTCCCGGGATTTGGGGATTCTGGGAATGGGGAACCGGGGGGATTTTGGGGGGAATTTTGGGGTTGGATTGGGTGAGTACCAGGAATGGGGTTGGGAAAGGGAACTGGAGCAGCTCTTGGGATTCTGGGATTCCAGGAATGGGGGGAATTTTGGGGTGGAATCAGGAATGGGGTTGGGAATGTGATTAGGAAGAGCTGGAGCTGCTCCTGACTCTCTGGGATTCTGGGAGTAGGGAACCACGGGGATTTTGGGGTGGGATCGGGAATGAGGTCNTCAGGGAGAACCGGGAATAGGTTTGGGAATGGGATTAGGATGAGCTGGAGCAGCTCCCGGGATTCTGGGAATGGGGAACGGGGGGGGTATTTTGAGGGGAATTTTGGGGTTAGATTGGGTGAGAACTGGGAATGGGATTGGGAAGAGCTGNAGCTGGAGCAGCTCCTGGGATTCTGAGAATGGGGGAACTGGGGGGAATTTGGGATGGGATCTGGAAAGGGATTGGGAAGAGCTGGAACAGCTCCCGGGATTCTGGGATTCTGGGAATGGGGGAATAGGTGGGGGGGATTTTGGGGTGGGATCGGGAATGGGGTTGGGAATGGGATTGGGAAGAGCTGGAGCAGCTCCCGGGATTTTGGGATTCTGGGAATGGGGAACCCGGGGGATTTTGGGAGGAACTTTTGGGATGGAATGGGGTAAGAACTGGGAACGGGGTTGGGAAAGGGATTCAGAACAGGATTGGGAAGAACTGGAGCAGCTCCCGGGATTTGGGGATTCTGGGAATGGGGAACCGGGGGGATTTTGGGGGGAATTTTGGGGTTGGATTGGGTGAGTACCAGGAATGGGGTTGGGAAAGGGAACTGGAGCAGCTCTTGGGATTCTGGGATTCCAGGAATGGGGGGAATTTTGGGGTGGAATCAGGAATGGGGTTGGGAATGTGATTAGGAAGAGCTGGAGCTGCTCCTGACTCTCTGGGATTCTGGGAGTAGGGAACCACGGGGATTTTGGGGTGGGATCGGGAATGAGGTCAGGAAGCAGCGGCTCCACGTGCTCCTCAATCCCTTGTGCCGAGACCATCGTCAGGAAAAGAGCAGGAGCTGCTTCCCGGTGGTCTCTCGACCACCCCTTGAGAATCCCTTGGGAATTTCGGGAGCTGCTGGAATGCAGAGTGCTCCGAGGCTCACAAAAATGCTCTGCTTCCCACTTTTCCAGAGGCTTTTCCCAAAAAGAAACAAACTGGGAGATGCTTTGGAGGGCGCAGGAGCCTTGGTCCCATTTTTCCCACGGTTATGTTTTTGGGATGGGAACGCTGACTTTGATCCTAAATCTGCTTTTGGGATTTGCTGGGATGGGGAACGGGAATGAAAGGAAATCCGGATTATCCCAACTCCCCAACCTGAGCCGAGCATTCCCTGGAAAAACTGGGAATGAAATCTTGATTGTTTTTATTAAAAACTGCACTGGGAGCTGAGAATTCCTTCCTGGATCCATTTTCCCGGATTTAGCTGGGAATTCTCTCCTGGATCCCCTTTTTTTCCTTTTCCTGGATTTATTCCCAGAATTGGGAATTCCCTTTCCCCTTCCTATTCCGACTCTTGGATTCTGAAATTCCTGTGAAATCGGGAATGGGGGAGGGCAGGAATTTCCCTGCAGCCGGGAGAGGGCACCGGGAGGAGCAGAGGGATTGGATTCCAAGGAAAATCCGGGATTTTGGCCTTCCTGCCTCTTTTTTTGGGGGGATTTTGAGAGTCAGGAAGGAGCAGAGGGATCCAATTCCACGGGCAGGGAAAATTCCCGGGGTGCTCCAAGCGCTCCAGAGGCCGGAAAATCGGGAATTAACCCTTTCCCGACAATCGAGAATTCACCCTTCCCTTTCCCGAAAACTGGGAGTTAACCCTTTCCTGAAAATCGGGAATTAACACTTCCCTGTGCTGGAAAATCGGAAACTAACCCATCCTTGTGCCCAAGTCCTGAGATGTCCCCGACGTCCCCAAGGCTGTCCCTGGGCTGTGATCGCTATCCCTTAGGGACATCGGGGACACCTCGGAGCTGCTCCCGGCGTGTCCCCAAGCCCCGCAGGTGACACTTGGGGACATTTTGGGATTATCCAAAGTGTCATGCTATCGGAATTCCCGGACCCGGCACCATTCCCGGTTTTCCAGCCGCGCCACCCTCGGGATGTCCCCGCCNGGCCTCGGGAGCGGCGGGATCAGCCCGCGGGATCGCCCCTCCCCCGCCCTGGGAAAAGCGGGAATTCTGCAGGATTTTGAGATCGAACTTTCAGGATTTTGGGGTCAGACCCGCCGAAATTTTTGGATCAGACCCCTCGGGATTTTGGGATCGAACCAGCCGGGATTTTGTGATTGAACTCGCCGGGATTTTGAGATCAGACCCGCCGGAATTTTAGGATCAAAGCTGCCGGAAATTTGGGGTCAGACCTCTCGGGATTTTGAGATCAAAGCCACCAGGATTGTGGGATCGAACTCGCCGGGATTGTGGGATCAAACTCCAGCCCCCTTTTCTCGGCATTTCCCCCACTTTTCTTGGTGTTTTTCCCACTTTTCCCGTCCTTTTCCTACTTTTCTCATCCTTTTTCCCACTTTTCCTGGCCTTTTCCCCACTATTCCCTGAGGTTTTTCCAGTTTTTCAGCCTCCATCTGACTTTCACTGGCATTTTTTCCACTTTTCCCATCCTTTTCTCCACTTTTTCAGCCCCCATCCTGCTTCTTCCAGGCGTCTCCCTCACTTTTCCCGACATATTCTCCACTTTTCCTGTCCTTTTCCCCACTTTTCCTGGTGTTTTTCCCACTTTTCCAGAGGGGGAGGGGCAGCCATGGCCTCCAACATCTCCTCTGGAATTCAGGATCCCCCCCTGGAGCCAGGAATTTTCCTGGATGAGGAGCTGGGATCTGACTGGTACATCTATGAGTCCACGGAACCTGCACCCCACGACGAGTGAGTGACCCCAGAAGTGGCCCCGGGGGTCCCCTTCCTGTGGAACAAATCCCGGATTTTTGGCCCTTCTAAAAATCCTGGAATTTTTGGTCACTTCCTGATATATTCCTGGATTTTTGGCGCTGCCTCCATCATTCCCTCATTTATTCCCATCATTCTCAGGTTTATTCTTGGATTTTAAAAATCCTGGAAATTTTTGGGACTTGTCCTGTTATTCCACGATGTATTCCCAGATTTTAAAAGTTCTGGAATTTTTTGGGGGCTGGCCCCATGATTCCCTGATTTATTCCCAGATTTTTGGCCCCTCTCAATATCCCAGGTTTTTATGTCCTGGTTAAATTCCTTTTCCCAAGGGAAATTTCCCATTTTCCCAGCCCTTTTCCCATTTTCCCATTTTCCGAGCCTTTTTCCCATTTTCCCATTTTCCAGCCTTTTTCCCGCCGCCATCCCGGAATGCCACCCCACCATCTCTCCCCGACTGTACCACACCATCATGGCCCCCATTTCTGTGAGTATCCACCCCAAATTCCCGACTCCCATCCCAAAATTCCATGGGGGAAAACAAAGCAAAAAAAGAAATCCCACATTCCCTCGGAATCTACAAATTGGATTTGGTCCCTGGAGGAATTTCCCCCTTAAAACCATCCCAGAATTCCCAGATTTCTGGGATTTTATTTCCCTGTAGGACAATAACTCCAAAATTCCTCCCTAATAATCCCTTTTCTATGAATTTGTGGGGTCTCCATGGGGTACCTACCATTCCCAGGATTTTTTTTCCATGGATTTATGGGGTTCTCATTATTCCCAGACCCCTTTTCCATGGATTTATGGGGTCTCCATGGGGTTCCCATCATTCCCAGGACCCTTTTACATGGATTTCCCATCCCTTTCCCAGCTTGTCGTGATCCTAGCCTTGTCATTACTGCTCAAGTACCGCCGGCTCCACCGGAGCTGCTGGAATGGTGTCCCAGGATTGCTCAGGTACCGGAATTCCCAAAATCCCGCTGATCCGACCCTGGAAAGGGCTTGAAATCCCTAAATTCCTGCTGATCCCTCCCTGGAAAAGGCCCAGAATTCCCAAAACTTGCTGATGCCTGCCTGGAAGGAGTTTGGAATTCCCAAACCCTCCCTGGAGAGGTCCCAGCATTCCTGAATTCCCAAATTCCTGCTG
>VZTB01001959.1:449360-468757 GCA_013397245.1 Thryothorus ludovicianus
CTTTTCCCGACATATTCTCCACTTTTCCTGTCCTTTTCCCCACTTTTCCTGGTGTTTTTCCCACTTTTCCAGAGGGGGAGGGGCAGCCATGGCCTCCAACATCTCCTCTGGAATTCAGGATCCCCCCCTGGAGCCAGGAATTTTCCTGGATGAGGAGCTGGGATCTGACTGGTACATCTATGAGTCCACGGAACCTGCACCCCACGACGAGTGAGTGACCCCAGAAGTGGCCCCGGGGGTCCCCTTCCTGTGGAACAAATCCCGGATTTTTGGCCCTTCTAAAAATCCTGGAATTTTTGGTCACTTCCTGATATATTCCTGGATTTTTGGCGCTGCCTCCATCATTCCCTCATTTATTCCCATCATTCTCAGGTTTATTCTTGGATTTTAAAAATCCTGGAAATTTTTGGGACTTGTCCTGTTATTCCACGATGTATTCCCAGATTTTAAAAGTTCTGGAATTTTTTGGGGGCTGGCCCCATGATTCCCTGATTTATTCCCAGATTTTTGGCCCCTCTCAATATCCCAGGTTTTTATGTCCTGGTTAAATTCCTTTTCCCAAGGGAAATTTCCCATTTTCCCAGCCCTTTTCCCATTTTCCCATTTTCCCAGCCTTTTTCCCATTTTCCCATTTTCCAGCCTTTTCCCCGCCGCCATCCCGGAATGCCACCCCACCATCTCTCCCCGACTGTACCACACCATCATGGCCCCCATTTCTGTGAGTATCCACCCCAAATTCCCGACTCCCATCCCAAAATTCCATGGGGGAAAACAAAGCAAAAAAAGAAATCCCACATTCCCTCGGAATCTACAAATTGGATTTGGTCCCTGGAGGAATTTCCCCCTTAAAACCATCCCAGAATTCCCAGATTTCTGGGATTTTATTTCCCTGTAGGACAATAACTCCAAAATTCCTCCCTAATAATCCCTTTTCTATGAATTTGTGGGGTCTCCATGGGGTACCTACCATTCCCAGGATTTTTTTTCCATGGATTTATGGGGTTCTCATTATTCCCAGACCCCTTTTCCATGGATTTATGGGGTCTCCATGGGGTTCCCATCATTCCCAGGACCCTTTTACATGGATTTCCCATCCCTTTCCCAGCTTGTCGTGATCCTAGCCTTGTCATTACTGCTCAAGTACCGCCGGCTCCACCGGAGCTGCTGGAATGGTGTCCCAGGATTGCTCAGGTACCGGAATTCCCAAAATCCCGCTGATCCGACCCTGGAAAGGGCTTGAAATCCCTAAATTCCTGCTGATCCCTCCCTGGAAAAGGCCCAGAATTCCCAAAACTTGCTGATGCCTGCCTGGAAGGAGTTTGGAATTCCCAAACCCTCCCTGGAGAGGTCCCAGCATTCCTGAATTCCCAAATTCCTGCTGATCCCTGGAAAGGGTTTGTAATTCCCTCATTCCCGCATTCCCTCATTCCTGCATTCCCTCATTCCCGAATTCCCTCATTCCCGCAGCCTGGAGCAGGACGGGCCCCGCCCCGTGGCCGCCGCGGTCTCTGCGCTGCTCTGCTCGTCCCTGTGCCACCTCCTGCTGCAGCCCGAGCCGCTGCCTCTCGTGTCACCTGTGTCACCCCGTGCCCGCGGTGAGAGCTGCGTCACAGCCCCGTGTGCCACGCTCCCGTGGCACCTCTGTGTCACCCCTGTGTGTCACCCCGTGTCACCCCGTGTCACCCCTGCTGTCACTCCCTGTGTCACACCTGTGTGTCGCATGCCCATGTCACCTCTGTGTCACCTGTGTCAGCTGTCACACTCCTGTGTCACACCTGTGTGTCCCCTCTGTGTCACACCCCTCTGTCACACCTGTCACCTGTGTTATCTGTGCTATACCTGTGTGTCACACCCCTGTGCCACCTCACTGCAGCCCGAGCTGCTGCCACTCGCATCACCTGCATCACCCCACGCCTGCGGTGACACACATGTCACACCCCTGTGGCACATGTGTATCACACACTTATATCACCTATGTCAGCTGTCACACCCCTGTGTCACCCCTGTGTCACCCCTGCATCATCTGTGTCATCCCTGTCACCTGTTTTACCTGTGTGTCACCTGTGTCACCTGTGTCACCCCCCCGTGTCACCCTGTCCCTGCCGTTGCAGAGTTCTGGAAGGTTCTGGCGCTGCTCTATTACCCCGCCCTGTACTCGCCCCTGCTGGCCTGCGCTGCCCCCCGCCACCACCTGGGCTACCTGGTGGGGACACTGCTGGCCTGGGGACACTGCGGGGCACAGCTCAGCCGCTGGGCACAGTGTCCCCACGCGCCCAAGGTCAGTGCCATGATGGGCTGTCACCTCCTGTGGTGGTCCTGCGGGTCTCACCTCTTCCTGGGGTGCCCTTGGGGGGTTGTGGCTTCCTGGGGTGGCCTGAGGGGCTTTGGCTACCTTGTCACCTCCTGGGGTGACCCTGAGGTGTCACCACTTCCTGCGGTGTCCCTGAGGGATTGTGGCTCCCTTGTCACCTCCTGGGGTGGCCCTGAGGGGTCTTGGCTACCTTGTGATGTCCTGGGGTGGCTCTGAGGTGCCATGGCTGCCATGACAGCTCCCAGCGTGTCCCAGCAGTGTCCCCTGGTTGGGGTGGTGGCAGTGACCTCAGGGTGGTGGCAGTGTCCCTGGGGTGCTGGCAGTGTCCCCGTGTCCCCATGGCGGTGGCAGTGTCCCTGTGTCCCCATGGCAGTGGTGGTGTTCATGTGTCCCCATGGCGGTGTCTCCATGTCCCCATGGTAGTGTCCCCGTGTCCCCATGGCAGTGGCAGTGTCCCCATATCCCTGACATGCTGTCCCCATGGCAGTGGTAGTGGCTCTGTGTCCCCATGGTGGTGGCAGTGTCCCTGTGGCAGTGGCAGTGTCTCCATGGTGGTGACAGTGTCCCTGTGTCCCCATGGCAGTGGTAGTGTCCCCATGTCTCCATGGCAGTGGCAGTATCCCCATGGTGGTGGCAGTGTCCCTGTGTCCCCGTGGCAGTGTCCCCGTGTCCCTGACACGCTGTCCCCGTGTCCCCAGGTGCACCGGCTGTACTCGCTGCTGTCCCAGGTGCCTGCGCTGCTGTCCCTGTCCCTGCTCAGCCTCTGGTACCCGGCAGCACTGGCACGCAGCCTCCGGCACAGGGACACCGTGGGGACACAGGTACTGGGAACGGGAACGGGAATGGGAACTGGGGAATGGGAATGGGAATGGGAATGGGAATGGGAACAGGAGCGGGAGAGGGAATGGGAAAGGGAACGGGACTGGGAATGGGATTGGGAATAGGAGCAGGAAGGGGAATGGGAACAGAAACAGGAACAGAATTGGGAATGGGAACCAGGGATCAGGATTAGGTTTGGGAACAGGGGATCCAGAATGGGACCAGGAACTGGGAATTGGGATCAGGAGTGGGAGTGGGAGCGGGATTGGGAACAGGAATGGGATCAAGAACAGGAATGGGAGCATGAGTGGGAGTGGGAACAGGAGCAGGAGAGGGGGCGAGGGATCAGGATCGAGATCAGGAATCAGGATTGTTTTTGGGATCGAGATTGAGATTAGGATTGGGATTGAGAATCTCATTGGGATTGGGATCGGGATCAGGACTGGGATTGGGATCAGAATTGGTACTGGGATCAGGAGCTCCATGTGTTCCCTTCCAGCTCTGCTGCTGGGAGTTTTCTGTTGCTATCCCAGGATTGAGATTGGGATCAGGTTTGAGTTTGGGATTGGGATCAGGATCTCAGAACATCCTCCCCCAGCCCCGGCACTAAGGCTTCTCCATTGCTATTCCAGGATTGGGATCTGGATCAGGATTTCCAGATATTCTCCCCTGGCCCTGGTGTTGGGGGTTCTCCATTGCTATCCCAGAATTGGGTTTGGATTTGGGTTTGGGAATGAGATTGGGATCAGGATCAGGACTGGGATCAGGATCAGGGTTGGGATCAGGATCTCCATACGTCGCCCCCTACCTCTGCTTCTGGTGTTTCTGCATTGCTGTCCCAGGATTGGGTTTGGGATTGGCATTGGGATCAGGATCAGGATTGGGGTTTGGGATAAGGATCAGGATCTCTGCACGTTTCCCCCCTACCCCTGCCATTGGGGTTTCTTTGTTGCTATCCCAGGATTGGATTTGGGATCAGGATCAGGATCGGGATTGGGATTGAGATTGGGATCGAGATCAGGATCTCTGCATGTACTCCCCATCCCTGCTGTTGGGGTTTCTCCATTGTTCTCCCTGGCCCGGACCCAGAACTGGAATTTTGCCTCTGGAATCAATCCCTTACTGAGAGGCCCCCAGCACCAATGGCCCCATTGAGGCCTACTCCAGGCTCTCTGCGTTTTCCTGGATAATTCCTGGAGCAGCGCCAGGGCTTGACTGGGCAGGAGAAGGGAAAAGTGGGAGAGGCCTGAGATGACCCCTGGCATTTCAGAGGGATTTGAGAACAGGATTATTCCCACTTTTCCATGCAACATGGCACGTTCTATGTCCCAGATTCCCAGGCTGGGATATTCCTGTGGGGCATTGCGTGAGATCAGGTTGTGGCCAGGGAAGCTGTGCCACCCCAAATCCATGGATTTTCCCCAGATTCCCAGGAAAGACTTCTACAGGAAATACCTCAAGGCTGTGCTGGCCAAGCAGGGCCGGAAGGGGAGGTAAGACCAGCAATTCCCATTCCCAGCAAATCCCATTCCCGAAGGTCAGGAATGTCACCTCTGCTGCCGTCCACAGCTCCGCTGGGATTGAGGAGAGCCGCTGGTCCCAGCTCCGCTCCCACCTGCGCTCCTCCATCTACATTCCTGAGGAAGGTGGGCACCAGGAAAATTCCATGGAATTGGGATTGGGGTCAGGGTTTATGGGTTAGCCAGGCCATTCCTGAAATCCCAGCTGGCTCCAAGCCCCACCCAGCCTGGCCATGCTTGGGGAACTGATCCACAAATCCATGGAAAAAGGGTCCTGGGAATGATGGGAACCCCATGAAGACCCCATTTCCATGGAAAATGGTCCTAGGAGTGGCAGGAACCCCATGGAGATCCCAGAAATCCATGGAATAGGAGTCCTGGGTGTGATGGGAACCCCATGGAAACCCCATAAGTCCATGGTAAAGGAATCCTGGGAGGGATTGGAACCTCATGGGAGACTCATCCATCCATCCATCCATCCATCCATCCATCCATCCATCCATCCATCCATCCATCCATCCATCCATCCATCCATTTATCATCCATCCATCCATCCATCCATCCATCCATTGATGGATCCATTCATCATCCATCCCCAGTTCTCCATCCCAGGAATTCCTGGCAGAAATCCCATTCCCAGGTGATTCCTTTGTGGGGTGGATTCAGAGCCTGCTCTGCTCTCCCTCCACTATCCCAAATCCTGACTCCTCTCCCTCCAGGATTCCGGCTCCCGCTGAAGCTGGTGGTGTCTGTCACCGTAGCTGTCGTCGCCGTCTACCAGGTGACACTGGGGACATTCCCGGAGGATCCCGGGTGTTAAAACTCCTTCTGGAATTCTGCCCTCCTGAGCTGTAAATCCTGAAATCCCATGGGATCCGAGTCATAAATCTTGAAATCCAGGGGGATCTGAGCCATAAGCCCTGAAATCCAGCAGGGTCTGAGCTGCAAATCCCAAAATCCAGTGGGATCTGAGCTGTAAATTCTGTGGGATCTGAGCCATAAATCTCAAAATTCAGTGGGATCTGAGCTGTAAATCCTGTGGAATCTGAGCCATAAATCTCAAAATCCAGCGTGATCTCAGCCATAAATCCTGAAATCCCGTGGGATCCAAGCCATAAATCCCAAAATCCAGTGGGATCCAAGCCATAAATCCCAAAATCCAGTGGGATCTGAGCCATAAATCCAGATGGATCCAAGTCATAAATCCCAAATCCAGCGGGAGCCGAGCCATAAATCCCGCAGTCCCGTGGATCCTGGCTGGCGCTGAGGTGTGCCCATGCCCCGGCAGGTATCCGTGCTGCTGCTGGTGTCTGTGGTGCCCACGCTGCGGATCATCCGGGCGGGAATGACCAAGGACGTGGCCGTACTGCTGGTGCAGCTGGGGCTGGTGCCGGCGTCCGGAGCGGGTGTGCCGGGAGACCTGGGCCCGGAGCTGCGCACGGCCCAGCACTACCTGTGGGCTCTGGAAGGTGGGAGCACGGCCGGGAGCAGGGGGATGGGAATTCCAAAGGGCACCCCACCCAGGGAATGGGATGGGAGGGGATGGCATGGCATGGCGAGGATTCCAGGGGGACTTAGGAAGAACTGGGTGGGACAGATTCCAGGGGCATTTTGGGAGTGTGGGACCAGGAGGATTCCCATGGGATTTCAGGGGAATTTCCAGATGATTCCAGGGGGGTTCCTGGAAGATTCCTCACCCAGAGCATAGGTTTTGGAGGATTCCATGGGGATTTTGGGAACGTGGGATGGGGCAGATTCCAGCGGGATTCCAGGGGGGTTTCTGGAGGATTCTCCACACAGAGGATGTGATTGGGAGGATTCTAGGAGGGGTTCCAAAGGATTCCAGAGGGATTTCGGGAAGATTTCTGAGCCAGAGGACAGTATTGGGAGCATTCCAGGGGGATTTTGGGAGAGTGGGATGGGGCAGATCCAGGGGGATTTCAGGAGTGACTGGCAGGGATGGGGTGGATTCCAGGGTGATTTAGGGAGGACCAGATTGAGCAGATTTCAGGAGGATTTCAGAGGCAGCTGGCAGGGATGGGGCTGTGCCAGACTGGCGCATGCCAAGGCGGGAAGAGACTCCGGGAAAAGCCGTTGGGAAGAGCCAGAGGGAAGAGCTGGAGGGAAGGGCTGGCAGATGCTGCAGGCTTGGAAAAGTGCTGGAAGGGAACAGATGGGCCCTGGATCCCTGGAGAGCGGGAATCCTTGGATGTGGGGATAAGGGAAGAGTGGGGAAGGAATAGCAGGGGTAGGGGAATAGGGATAAAAGGGTAGCAGGAATGAGGGAATTTCAGGGATCAGGGAATAAAAAGGATCAGGGAATTTCAGGGTTGAGGGATAGCAGGGATGAGGGAATTCCAGGGATAAAGGAATAGCAGGGATGGAGGATAGAAGGAATGAGGGAATAAGGATAAAGTGGTAACAGGGCTGAGGGAATTTCAGGGCTGAGAGAATTTCAGGGTTGAAGAATAGCAGAAATGAGGGAATAATAAGGATCAGAGAATTCCAGGTATAAAGGAATAGCAAGGATCAAGAAATTCCAGGGATGAGGGAATATCAGGGAATTTCAGGGATGAGGAAATTCCAGGCATGAGGGAATTCCAGGGATAAAGGCACAGCAGGGATATCCCCTCCTTCCTCGGGATCCCACCAGCTCCAGGGAGGATTTCTGTGGTTTTCCCTGGATCCCCAAACTTCTCTCATCTCGTTTTTTTCCCTCCATCCTTCCCCTTTCCCCACCCTTGACCATCTCAACTTGCTCCAGGGATTTTCGCAGATTTCCCTTCCCCTTTTCCCTCCCTCTGTCCCATCCCTCCATCCCCCTTTATTCCCCAGGCCCAGTTCCCACCAAATCCCCATTTCTGGTGTTATTCCCGGGCCCGAATCCAAGGATGTTCTCCTATTTTTCCGCAGTCTGCTACATCTGCTCACTGGTGCTGTGCTGCCTGCTCACCTGCGCCGTGCTGCTCAGAAGCCTGGCCATGCACAGGTGCACAACGTGCTGCTCCCTATATCCCAGTTCCCGAAATTCCCATTCCCAAAATTCTCAGCCCCATTCCCAGTAGTCTCATTCCCCATATTCCCATCCCCATTCCTCATATTCCCATTCTCGATATTCCCATTCCCGATATTTCTGATGGTCCCATTCCCAATATTCTCATGCACATGTGGGGCTGGGCCCATTCCCAATATTCCTATTCCTCATATTCCCATTCCCGATATTCCTATCCCTTATATTCCCACTCCCAATACTTCTGACCGTCCCATTCCTGATATTTCCATCCCCGTTCCCGATATTCCTGTTCCCGATATTCCTGATGGTCCCATTCCCAATATTCCCATGCACAAGTGGGGCTGGGCCCATTCCCAGTGTTCTCATTCCTGATATTCCCATTCCTGACATTCCCAGCCCCATTCCCAATGTTCCTGGCCCCCTTCCTGGCACCCAATTCCCAACATTCCCATCCCCATTCCCGACATCCCCAGCCCTATTCTCAACATCCCCACCCCATTCCAGACACCTCATTCCTGACATTCTCGGCCCCATTCCTGATGCCCCTAGCCCCATTCCCAACATTCCCAGTCCCATTCCCAACATTCTTAGCCCCATTCCCCATGTCCTGATGTCCTCATTCCTGTCATCCCATTCCCAACATCCCCATCCCCATCCTCAACATTCCCATCCCCAGTCTTGATGTCCCTAGCCCCATTCCCAACATTCCCATCCCTCATCCCGACCCACCATCCCTATCCCTAACATCCCCTCCCCATTCCAGATGTCCCCATCCCCATTACCCATGTTCCCATTTGGGACACCCCATCCCTGACATCCCCAACATTGCTGGTGTCCCATCCCTGGCATGACTGATACCCCATTCCTGACATTCCCGACATCCCATCCCCGATATCCCCAGCCCCATTCCTAACATCCCCGGCCCCGTTGCGGGCGTTCCCATCTGTGACCCGCCGTTCCCGCCGTTCCGGGCTGGCAGGTGCCGGCTGCGGGCGCTGTACCGCGGCGCTGTGCTGGACGGGTTGTGCCGCGCCCGCGCCCTGCGCCCGTCCCGCGCCGCCGTCGTCGGCTGGATCGGCCTCTCTGCCTGCCAGGCCGCCTTCGCCTGCCTCGGTAACCGGATTTCGGGATCGCGATGTGGAGTCGGGATCCCCGTTTTCCTACAGATTGTTTCCCCATTTTCACCCCATTCCCAGGAGGGTTTTTACCCCCATTTCTCAAAGAGAATCTGGAGGGGTGGGGACTGGGGGAAAGCGGAAAAATAATGGGAAATATTGGAAAAATTGGGTTGGGAATTCAAGGAGGAGGAAGGAGTGAGATGATGCCTGGGTATCTGNTATCCCTAACATCCCCTCCCCATTCCAGATGTCCCCATCCCCATTACCCATGTTCCCATTTGGGACACCCCATCCCTGACATCCCCAACATTGCTGGTGTCCCATCCCTGGCATGACTGATACCCCATTCCTGACATTCCCGACATCCCATCCCCGATATCCCCAGCCCCATTCCTAACATCCCCGGCCCCGTTGCGGGCGTTCCCATCTGTGACCCGCCGTTCCCGCCGTTCCGGGCTGGCAGGTGCCGGCTGCGGGCACTGTACCGCGGCGCTGTGCTGGACGGGTTGTGCCGCGCCCGCGCCCTGCGCCCGTCCCGCGCCGCCGTCGTCGGCTGGATCGGCCTCTCTGCCTGCCAGGCCGCCTTCGCCTGCCTCGGTAACCGGATTTCGGGATCGCGATGTGGAGTCGGGATCCCCGTTTTCCTACAGATTGTTTCCCCATTTTCACCCCATTCCCAGGAGGGTTTTTACCCCCATTTCTCAAAGAGAATCTGGAGGGGTGGGGACTGGGGGAAAGCGGAAAAATAATGGGAAAAATTGGAAAAATTGGGTTGGGAATTCAAGGAGGAGGAAAGGGTGGGATGATGCCTGGGAATTTTGGGGTAAATAGAATTTTAAGAACATGAGGCAGATGGGGGATGCTGATTTTCTTACGGATTAAGTGGCAATTCTCCATTTTCAACCCATTTCCTCAAACAGAGTCGTTGGGGTTTGGGAACACCAGATGGTTGGGGATTGGGAAAAAGTGGGAAAATGATTGGGAAAATTGGAAAATAATTGGAAAAATTGGGACAAACTGGGAATGTAATTGGAAAAATTGGGAAAATCGTAAAAAATCAGAAAAATGGGAAAAATTAGAAAAACTGGAAAAATTGGGTTGGGAATTCAAGGAGGAGGAAGGAGTGAGATGATGCCTGGGTATCTGGATTTTGGGATCACAAGATTGGGGATCCCAATTTTATTAAGGATTCAGCAGCAATTCCCCATTTTTGACCTACTTCCTCAGACAGAATCTGGAGGGGCTTGGGAACACTAGATGGTTGGGAATTGGAAAAAACTGGGAAAATAAATGGAAAAATAATTGGGAAATTTGGAAAAAAATTGGGAAAGTTGGAAAAATCTAAAAAATTGGGTTGGTAATTTAAAGAAGAGGAAAGGGTGGATGATGCCTGGGAATTTTGGGGAAAACAGAGTTTTGGGATCATGGATTGGGGGAATCCTGATTTTATTAAGGATCAAGTGGCAATTCCCCATTTTCACCCCGTTCCCAGGAAAGCTTTTTTCCTCCTTTCCTCAAATGGAATCTGACAGGGTGTGGGAACACCAGATGGTTGGGGATTGGGAAAAAGTGGGAAAATAATTGGGAAAAAATGGAAAAACAATTGGAAAAATTGGAAAAGTAATTGGAAAAAAATAATTGGAAAAACAGCAGAAACTGGAAAAATTGGAAAAAAGAGGTTGGGAATTCAAAGAGGAGGAAGGAAAGGAATGATGCCTAGGTTTGCCTGGATCCCAAGTATTTGGATGGGAAAAGCTGTGGAAGCTTCTGGTCATTCCTTGGCACATTCCAGAGGCTCCCCGTCCCCATCCCAGCCTGGATCATCCCAGGAATGGGGTGGGGAACCCCAAAAAGAGGGAAAATCTTCCCATCGCTATCTCAGTCTGGATTGTCCCAGGAATGATCCTGGGATTTTCCCCCCAAAAAAGAGGGAAAATCTTCACTCCACCCCCAGGAATTTTGGGGACAATCCCTCTGGAATGCATAGCTGGTTTTGGCACTAGCAGGGTGTTTTATGGGATAGAAAGGAAAGCCCCATGCAGGAATTTGGGGAAGAGGAGCCGTTTCCCAGCCTGGATTCCCACCCATGTCCCCATTCCCAGGACTCCTGATCCAGCAGGTGATTTTCTTCCTCTGCACCGTGGCCTTCACCTTCCTGGTGGTGATCCCACTCCAGGATGGCACCGGCTCCCTGCTCTTCGGGATCATGCAGAACATGTGGTGAGCTGGGAAGGGCTGGAATCCCCAAGGAATGGCCCTGGATGGGTTTTTTGGATGCCTCATCTGGGGAGATTCCTCTGGAGGTTTCTACTGCCTGGGACGGCATTTTGGGACATTGTTGGTGTTTTGGGACATTTCTGTGTTCTGGGACATTCCCGGTGTCCATCCCATTCTTTGGGATCATCCAGAAGAGGGTTCCCTCGGGAAGGGCTGGAAACCCCAAGGGATGGCCCTGGAAATGGCCCTGGATGGGTTTGGGATGCTCCATTTGGCATTTTTCCAACACCACTGGAGGTTTCTACTGCCCAGGATGGCATTTTGGGACATTCTCAGTGTTTTGGGACATTCCCAGTGCCTTGGGACATTCACAGTGTTTGTTTTGGGACATTCCCCATGTTCTGGGACCTTGCTGATGTCTCGAGACATTCCTGGTTCCTTGGGATATTCCCAGTGTTCTGGGACATTCCCAGTGTTTGATTTGGGACATTCCTGGCATTCTGGAACATTCCTGGTTCCTTGGGCCATTCTCAGTATTTTGGGCTATTCCTGGTGTTTGTTTTGGGACATTCCCAGTGTCCGTGCCACCCTTCCAGGCCCTTCTGGCTGACCCTGGTGGTGGCCATGCTGGGGCAGCACCTCCTGGCGCATTTCCAGTTCCTGGAGCAGCATTCCCTACAGAAGGAGCTCACCAACAGGTACCGGGACATTGTCGCCACTGTCCCCCTTGTCCCCCATGGTTCCCAATGTCACCTTTGTTCCCCATTGTCCCCTTTGTCCCCATTGCCCCCAGGCCACCAGCAGATGTCCCTCAGTCCCACACAGTGTCACCACCCCAGACCAGGGTGACGGAGTGTCCCAAGTGTCCCCCTGGTGTGGCAGTGACCCTCTCCTTGTGTCCATCCCAGGGCAGATGTCCCTCACTCCCATACGGTGTCACCACCCCAGACTGGGGTAACAGAGGGACCCGAGTGTTCCCCTTCTGTGACAGTGACACTCTCCTGGAGCTGGTGGCCTTTACCCCAATGTCCCAAGCCCACATTTTGGCCAGTCCCTCTGTCCCCAAGGAGAAGAGGAGCTCCTGGTGGTTCTCCAGGAACTTGTCCCTCTGGGCTGGGCCCAGGGGGTCGGGATCGGCCGCGATTCCCGCGGAAAGGTCCAACCTGATCCCTGTGCCCCACAGGCGTGCCCTGTGTGCCATCACCTTCCTGCTCTTCCCCACCAACATCCTGGTGGGCCTCCTGGCCGGAGTGTGGCGCCTGGTCATCTCTGGCCTCTACAACGCTGTCCACTTTTGTCGGCTGGACATCAGCCTGCTGCATCGTGGAGTGGAGACCTTTGACCCAGGTGGGATGGCCAGAGCAGGGTCCTGGTGTCACTGCAGTGGGCTGGGAGCCACTTGGATAGAGGGTGGACTCAAACTTTGGGAATGGGGACACTGACAGCAGGTGGCTTCTGCTGATTCCTGCTTTTTATCCCCCAAAAAATGGTCATTTTGGAGCTCTACCAGCATCCTGGGATAAAGATGAGGAGACCTCTGGCCTTGTCCCATTTGTCCTGCTGGGATGAAGAGTGGCTCGGAAAAGGGACAATGGCAGCAAGTGGCTTCTCCTGGTTACTTCTTGGTCCTGCTTCCTTATCCCAAAAAACGTGGGATGACCTTTGGGATTTCACCTTTGGCCACCTCATGTCTCAGAATAAAGGAGGGAGGAACCCAGGGGACCTCAGAGGACCTCAGGGACCTCAGGGGACCTCCATTCTTCCTGCTGGGATTGAGGGTATCTTCAAACTGTTGGAAATGGATCACTTGGAGCAGGTGGTGCCGGATAGATCCTGCTTTTTTATGACCAAAAAAGCAGGATGGCCTTTGGGGTTTCACCTACCGGCCTGGGATAAAGGGGAGGGGACATCAGGGGACCTCAAGGGAGGTTAGGATGGACTCTGAATTCCTGCCGGGATTGTGTGAGCAAGGAAAGCAGAGCTGGATCGTTCTGGGGTGGGAAGGGGCGGGAATGGGGATCAGTGTCCCCAGGGCTGAGTGCGGTGTCCCCACAGGGTACCGCATGTACTGCCAGTACCTGAGGGTGGAGGTCAGCCAGTGCCACCCTCTGCTGGAGGCCTTCTGCTTCCTGCTGCTCCAGCCTGGACCGCCGGAGCCACCAGCACCACCCCAGGACACAAACCTGGAGGAAGGTGGGAATGGGGACAGCGGGGGGATCAGGGGGAAGGACACAATGGGAATGGCACCTCTGGTGGTGTGAAGACACCTCCATCCATCCATTCATCCATCATCCATCATCCATCAATCTGTCCATTCATNTCCAGCTCTGGGAAAAGCGCGGATCCGGCGGATCCGGGCCCGCTGGTGGGTGGCCTACACACTCCTGCACAATCCCTCGCTGACTGCATCCCGGAAAACCGCACTGGCCAATCCTGCCGCCAACGGCGCCCAGCTTGGCGTTTCCAGACCCTGAATTCCCAGGAATCCCAGCCTGTCTCCCATCCCATTCCCACTGAGAATTTTGGGCACTTACTGCCCCTTTTCTCACCCTCCGGACTCTCTCCAAGGGATTTATCCTGAAATCCATGCCAAGCTTGGCCTGGATGGAGCCGAGCCAAGGAAAATGCTCCCGGGATCCTGGAAATATTTTGAGATTCCCTCCTGCCATGAGCCCTTTTCCAAGCGGCTTTTCTGACATGGGACAACTCCCAGGGAACCGAGAGAGGAGCACGGAGGGATCCCCAGCCCACCGAGGGAATTCCCAACCACCAGGAATTACCCCTGGAGCTCCACATGGGAGGAAATTCCCATTCCCAGCTTTTCCCTTCCCCATCCCAGCTCCGTTGGGGCTCTGCATCCTCTCCTGGGAGGTTTTGCCCGATTTCTGAAGGATCAAGTCCCCTCCCGCTCTCTGCCCTGTGCCATTCCTGGTTTTGGGGCAATCCCACAGTTTTCCGGGGCTGAGCTCCACAGAGAGCCTCTGGAGAGCCTCCCTGGGAAGCGTGGGGGAAGGAGAATAAAAGGATCCCTCATCCCTTCTCCCAAAAAGTGCATTTTTCCTGGATATTCCCAGCTCCAGCAGGATTTGGGTTCAGCCCAGCCTCAAATCCAGGGAATGGTTGGGATGAGCTCGCTCAGCAGAGATTTGGGGGATCTGCTCCACCTGGGATCCAATCAAGGATCCCACTTTGGGGCAGTTTTATGGGAAAACTGCTCCCTTGGCATTCTCATGTTTTGGGAAGGGTGGGATTGGGAACGGGGGAATTTTGGGCCTCAAACAGCAATGGGATGGGAACGAGGTGGTGCTGGATCACCTCTTCCTGCCCCTAAATCCTGGAATTCCCAATTTTTGGGGCTGAAATGAGTGGGCACCTGGTGGCTTCTTCCATCCCAAATGTCCCAAGGTTCCCTTGGGAATTCTCAACCCATCCCACACTGAGCTGCCAGAATTTTTTGGGATTTCCTTGGAAGCAGCCAGCCCCATGGTCTGCAGGATCTCAAGGATCCCATTCCCTCGCTCTGGAATGTTCCAAGCACCCCAGGATGGTTTGGGGTACCCAGGTGGATTCCCATGCTTTGGGGTTTCCTTTCAGATTCTCCTCTCTTTTTCCAGGATTCCCTCACAGCCCAGCCCATCCTAACTCCTGCAGCTCCAAAGGCCTAAAACCCCGTTAAAAATCCCATTAAAATTCCCTAAAATCCCTTAAAAAACCCTTTTTGAAATCCCTAAATCCTTTTAAAAATCCCTTTTAAAATCCCTAAAATCTCTTTTAAAAAATCCTTTCAAAAATCCCTTTAAAAATCTCTAAAATCTCTTAAAAATATCCCTTTAAAAATAAAATTAAAAAATCCCTAAAATCCCTTAAAAAAAATCCCTTTAAAAATCCTGAAAACCCCTTTTAAAAATCCCTTTAAAAATCCCTAAAATCCCTTTAGAAATCCCTTTAAAAATCCCTAAAATCCCTTTAAAAATTCCAAAACTCCTTTCAAAATCCCTACAATCTGAGGCAGCTCCGTGCCACAGGCGGGGCTGAATTTCGGGATCTGTTCCCACAGCCCCACCCAAAGCTCCCTGGAGATCCATGGAATTTGTGGGGTTTCCAGGATTGAAGCAGCAGCCTGGGCGGGATTTGGGATTTTCTTCCCCTTCCCTATGATTCCCAGCTCGCCTGGAAACCCCAAATACTCCTCCCTCCCATCCATTCCAGCTGAAATTTAGGGAATAAGTCCCTGCATCCCTCAATTCCCAGGGGTAAAAATGGAGCTTAAAATTCGGATCCTGTGAAATGATTCCCAAACTTTCATCGGGGCCGAGGGTTTGAACCCACAGTGGGAAAAATTTGTAGGAATGCAGGAGCTGCCACTTCTCTTTCCCAAAAATTCATCCGAATTAGGAATTCCAGTGCTGGGGTGCTCCAGGCTCAGATTTTCCAGCGGATTTTGGGGTCACTTCCCTTTCTGGGCTGCTGCAGAGGGCGGATTTTGGGGTATCCCAGGATTTTGGGGGGTTCCTTATGGGATTTTGGGGGAGGTCCCCCAAAATCCTATCACCCCTGAGGGAATTGTCTGGGATGGATTTGGAGGATCTTAGAGGATTCTCTTGAACTGGGAAGGATTTGGGAAAACTGGGGGATGCCATGGGACAAGGAAGGATTTTGAGGAGCTGGAGGGATTCTCTGGGACAAGGAAGGATTTGGGAAAACTTCGGCACTGGGAAGGATTTTGGGGGTTTAAGGGGATGCCATGGGGCCGGGAAAGATTTGGGGGATCTGTGGAAATTTTCTGAGACAGAGAAGGATTTGGGAAAATGGGGGGATGCTCCAGAACTGGGAAGGATTTAGGGGATCTGTGGGGATTCTCTGGGACTGGGAAGGATTTGGGAAAGCTGGGGATGACAGAAGTGTTCCCTGATCCAGGAGGGTTGGGGACAATCTGGGGGTGCCCAGGAGCTACCAGCTCGAGGGGCTTTGGTGATTTGGGATTTTGGAATTTTGGGAATTTTAGGATTTTGGGGATGCATAGACCAAGAAAAGCCCGACTGGTTTAGAAAAAAAAAGAAAAAGGAGTTTATTCAAGGTGTTTATAAAAAGTAATTATTAATTCACGGTGTTTATTAATTACATATATTTATTAAAACTGTTTATTTATTAAAGGTGCTAATTACAGGTATTTCTTAATTAAAGGCGGTAATTAAAGGCATTAATTAAAGGCATTTATTGCTGTCCCCACTGCTGCATTACAAGGCCGGGGGGCTGCAGGGTGGGCACAGATCCTGCTGGGAATTCCAGCCCCGGAGCCGAATCCCAGTCCGGAGGCCATGGACATTCCCAAATCCCATCCCAGGCTTTGCTGGAACACCTGGACAGGGAATTTTTGTCCCACTGGGAATGCTGGAGCACCTGGGGAATGTTTATGGCTTAAAGGCTCCTCTGCTTTTCCCCAATTTTTCCCCCATTCCCACTGGGAGTGGTTTGGGAATCTTTGGCTCAAGCGGGGAGGCCCAGTGGTTCCGACCCGGTTGGGGTTTTTTTTGGGATTGCTGGGAGGGCCTCAAATTCCTGTGGCATTCCAGGGGTTTGGGATGAACTCAGTTGGAATTCCCAGGGCATTCCAGGGATTTGGGATGCTCTGGGTACTCCTACAGTGATAAATTCAAGGAATTTCTTCCCCATCCAAGGCCATGGCTCCATCCCAATCCCCCAGGACCCCATGGCCAGGCGGTTTTCCCACTCATGGGGACGGAATTTTACTCTCAGGGCCCTCCCCAGTGGCGCTGTGGTGGCATTGTCGCCGTTGTCACCTCCCTTGGGTCCGGGCAGGGATGCTCGGGATCCCACCCGGATTTGGGCCATCCCTGTCCCACGTCCCCACGGGGCTCACCCGGCACGTTCCTGGCTGCCAGAAGCTCAGCAAAGGTGCTATGAGAGGAAAAACTACAGGAAAAAAACTGGGAAAAACCCCTTCACCAGAGCAGCAGGAAGCCCAGAGCCAGTGGCACAATTCCCAGGCGGAATTTTGGTGCCCCCACACCGCTGCGGGCCTCCCTGGGCACGTGGTAGACAATGACCAGCTTGTCACCCATGCCGGGTGCGTCAGGCTCACTGTCCTTGGCGCAGCTGTGCCCGTCGCCGCCGGCGGGGTGGTGGTGGCCAGCCTGGGGGTCATCACTGGGCAGCTGCTCGGCCGGGTCCCCAGAGCCGGCCAGCGCCACGTTGACTGACACCTCGCGTGTCCCCACCTCGTTGACCGCCAGGCAGGTGTAGGTGCCCTCATCCTCCTTGCTGAAGCCAAGGATGGCCACGGTGCCGTTCTTGAAGGCCAGGATGCGCGGCTGGCCGGCTTTGGTGCCACCGTCCCGCGCTGCCGTGGGCCCAGCGATGTCCAGGTGGCGTCCGGCCGTGCGGATCCGCCAGCGGATCTCTGGCATGGGGCTGCCGGCCACACTGCAGTGCAAGCTCAGCGTGAGGCCATCGCCGGGGCCGGCGGTGGCCGGGCCGGACAGGTAGGTGAGCTGGGCCGAGGGTGGCACGCAGAGCGAGTCAGGCATGGCGGTGACCGGGCGGCCCCGCAGCCGCGCCGGGGCGGCGCAGAGCGTGGAGCCGGCCCTGGAGAGCACCACCGAGGTGCTCTCGGCCCACTGCCGCAGCCAGGCCAGCTTGCAGGAGCAGTTGAAGGGGTTGTGGAAGAGCTGCAGCTGTGCCAGCGCCGGCAGCGCCTCGAAGGCGCCGTGCGCCAGCGTGGTCAGCGCGTTGTCATTGAGCCAGAGCGAGCGCAGCTCCCGCAGGCCGGCCAGCGCCCCAGCGGGCAGCGAGGCCAGCCGGTTGTGGCTCAGCTTGAGGATCTGCAGCGCGCTGAGGTTGCGCAGGTCCTGCCAGGGGAACTCGGCCAGCCGGTTGTGACTCAGGTCCAGGTTGCGCAGGTGCGGCAGCGCGGCGAAGGTGCCGGGCTCCACGGCTGAGATGTGGTTGTAGCCCAGCCACAGCGACTGCAGCTCGGGCGCCTCGGCCAGCGCGGCGCGGCCCAGGCGGCCCAGGCGGTTGGCGGAGAGCGTGAGGATGGTGACGTTGGGGGACAGGCCCCGCGGAACATCGCGCAGCTCCCGGTAGGCGCACTCGGCCAGCAGGCGCCCGTTCCTCTTGGTGGAGCAGGAGCAGGGGCTGGGACAGGCCAGGCACGGGGACAGCAGCGTCACCAGCACTAGGACAGCGAGCGACAGCTTCATCCTCGCTTCCTGCCAGGAGCAGAGATCGGGAATGAGCCGGGCTGCGGGAGAAGAAAGAATTCTGGCCGAGAAAGGCACTTTGGGATGCTCCTAAACCCTGGCCTGAGCTGGGAAGTTCCCTCTGGAGTTTCTCCTTTTCCGGGTTTGGGGTGAGAAGCAGGAGCCGGGGGGTTGCGGGTTCCTCTGGCTGAAGAGCAGCAGAGCCGCCGCAGCTCTTTGCCCAGCGGCCTTCCCCCAAACCGGGGGATTTTGCGGCTTTCCAGCAGGCTCGCAGACCTCGGCTCCGGCTTTTTGCGTGTCATGGAAAAATCCCGACGAGGGCCGTCCCCTTGGCTGCCGGGATTCTCGGGAGGGGGGTTTTTCCCACCTAACCCCTCGTTCCGCTCTCCGGGGCTTTTCCCGAGAGCTTGGAAGGGATTCTCGCTCCGAGTTCCTGGTAGCTGGCAACCAGACCGCTTTGTCCGAGCTCCACAGGCCGATCTCCCCATTCGCCCCAGCTCCCGGCCTGGCCATTCCCAGAGGGAGCCGATTTTTTGGGAATGCGGAATAAACCCGACTCAGGGGGCGGGATTGGGATTTGCGGAGTGGCCAAGGCGTTCCGCTGGCTCTGGGGGTGCCGGGGGAGCCCGAGGTGACATTTTGGGGTGTCCAGGGTGGGACAGACCCCACCTCCCAGGGACTGGGGAGGGCGATTCTGGAATTTTTCCCCTCCTGGAGCTCCCACCCCTGGCTCTTGCCCCATTCCGGCCCTTTTCCAGAGTCCCCCCCGGGGGCTCCTCTCGCCGCCTCCCGCTGCCTGAGCCCGCACAGCGCATTCCGGAGGCGTGAATAACGGCTGTCCTCCCTCTTTCCCTCCTTTTCCCGGCTTTTTTCCCGGTTTTCTCCCCACTCCAGCCCCGCTCCCCGGCCCCTGCCCCGTCACCGGCGGTGGGATCCGGCTGTTCCCGCTGCTCCCGACCTCGGCCCCGGCCCGGTCTCCTCCTCCTCCTCCTCCTCCCCTCCCATCCCGTCCCCTCCCCGTCCCCCGGGCCCTNCCCGCAACCAAAATCCCCTAAAATCCCGTCACCTCACACCCAAAATGCCCCAAAACTCCGTCACCCCACAGCCTTGCACTCAAAATCCCCCAAAACCCCATGACAAAAATCCCGCCAAAATCCCCTAAAACCCTGTCACCCC
>VZTB01001991.1:0-12046 GCA_013397245.1 Thryothorus ludovicianus
AGAGCTGGAGAGGGACTTGGGGAAAGTGAACAAACCCTGAAAATCTGAATACACACTTGGAGGTTTTATTTCTTCACTAACAGTGGAACTTGACTTTCAAAGTCACTTTATTGACCTGTTTTGCTTTAAAATGCTTCCATTTCTCCTCAGCATCTCAGAAATATCCCAGACCAGCTCTTGGGCTGGGATGTTTGTGTTCAGGTTGGGCTGAGCCCTCAAAATTGGGATAAAATAATTTTATTCCAGTTATGGTGCCTGATCTTTCAAGAAATTCAGGGACAGGCTCTGAATTTCCCTGGGTGAATGCATTGAGTGGTCAAATCTTCCAAGCAACTTCCAGCAACTTCATATCCTGGAGGTCTCACCAATTTTTTGAGGACCCAAAAGTTGTTGGGATTGATAAACTTTGGAGACTGGGGAGCCTCAATAAACGGAATTGTATCTGCCTTGTTTTTTGTAGAAATTTACTCAAAATCCAGGGTAGTGTTATGACTTTTTACCTGACAAGTTTTATATAAAACACATAAACATGCTTTTAGTAAGTTTTGGTCAGGGAGAAGTGGAGACAGCAAAGAAATCGGTATTTTGGGGCATGAAATCCATATTTTAGGGAAAGAAATGGGTATTTTAGGGGAAGAAATGGGTATGTTAGGGGAATAAATAGATATTTTAGGGCATGAAATGGGTATTTTAGGGCATGAAATGGATATTTTAGGGGAAGAAATGGGTAAGTTAGGGGAAGAAATGGGTTTGTTAGGGGAATAAGTAGGTATTTTAGGGAATGAAATGGGTATTTTAGGGGAAGAAATGGGTTTGTTAGGGGAATGAGTAGGTATTCTAGGCAATGAAATGGGTATTTTAGGGAATGAAATGGGTACTTTAGGGCATGAAATGGGTTTGTTAGGGGAATAAGTAGGTATTCTAGGCAATGAAATGGGTATTTTAGGGAATGAAATGGGTACTTTAGGGCATGAAATGGGTATTTTAGGGCATGAAATGGGTATTTTAGCACAGGGCAGGAGAACAGGAGGCTGCAGGGCTGGCAGGTTGTGGAGCCCAAACCTTTCACACCTCTGGGGCTGGTTCTGCTCTTCTCAAAAAAAACCCTTAGGCAGAACCAGATTTCTTCCCACAAGAAGAAATGAAATGGAGTGGAGATTGCTGTTAGGGACAATTCAGGAAAATACATCAGGAAATTCTCTGTGTTCCCCCCTAATTAAGAGAGGAGGCAGAGAGGGTTTGGATGGCAGCGACACCGGAGCCTGCCTCGGTCTGGAATGATTTTGGTCGTGCCCTGAACCATCTCCCAGGAGCTCCTGAGCTGTTTGGGGTTGAACCTGACCCGTGGAGATGGGTGAGGAACCTGCAGGTGTTTTTGTGCTTCCAGTTCATAACCCTGAGCTCACACTTGGATTTTCTGCTTGATCTTGGCTTTTCTCCACCCCACAAATGAAAGGTGTTTGGGTTTTTTAGGGTTTCTTACAGAGCCTGCCCCCGTGAGATGGTTAGTGCTGGGATTTTACAGTGAAATCCTCTGCTGCTGTGGGTGAACATTTTCAGAAATCAGCTGTGCAGAATTATTTCCCTGGTGAGTGAGACCAAGGCACCTCCATGCTTTCAGCTCTGCTTGGAAATTTCTATGTATTGGGAAAGGGGAAAAAAAATCTGTTCTTTGACAGGACTAGCAAATGTTCCTGGTTTTTGAGAAGCAAGAGCTGTGTGTGTTTACTTGGACCTTTTCTATTTGATGCCTGCTTCTGACATTCTGGACATTTATGGATGCATTTGCTTTGTCTGGCTTTCTAAGGAGGAAGCCATCTGGTACTCTCAGTGTTATTGGATCACCCTTCCAAAAGGAAAAGGAGACTTTTGCTTTTCATCTTCCATGTGAAATAGCTCGTTAATTAAAAATAAACTTATTGAGAGACATAATACATTAAAAAAAATAATATATAGATATAGGGAAATGTAATGCATTAGGCTTTGAGGCTTTGCACTGATCTTGGATTGTGCAGGGGAGGGCCAAGGAGAGAAGTTCAAACCTCACTTGGCAGCAAAATCAAGCCATGAAGTCCTGTCAAACACTGCACATAAATAGTGCTGGGGACAGAGGGGAGGAAAGGGAGGCAAAGCTTCCCCTCAATTCTCTGAACTTTCTGCTGGACTCGAGCATCATTTCCAACCAAAGAGTAAAACCCCAAACGTCTTCATCTTGTGTTTCTCAGGCTTTCCTGGTGGGTCCTTCTCAGCCAGTTGCCTCGACAGCTTCTCCTCAAGCTGATAAATGAGGGTTGCATTGTTTTTATTACCCTCAATATGTTGTCTGCTGTGCTGTTAATGCTCAGTGGCAGGAGAAATTCCTGCTCAAGCTCATGCAGGGAATCGCTGAAGTATCCAAGAGGCCCCTGAAACAGATGTGAGGGATCTGATTTTCTCTGCTTGTTAACTTATGTACAGAAGATAAAAATGAATCTTTTTTGCTTCAGAAATTCTTGAGGGTAAGGCTGTGGATTCACCCTGACAGCTGGCAGAGAGTCCTTACTGGAATTGTGAGCCAGACTGCTGCAGCATCTCTCCCCTTCCTCCTCCAGGGCAACGAGGTGTGAAAATTGGGAAAATTCCTCTTGTCCTCCTGATGCCTGGAGAGGCTGACCTGGAACAGAGGCCAGACAGAGTTCAAGGAATAAAAGGGATTTATTAAAAAAGCCTTCAAAGGATTCACCTTGGGCAGTACCAGAGCCTGGCCATGGCTACACCCAAGATGGACCCCGAGTCACGAGTTCTCACTTTTACAAGTTTTGGTTCATTTCCATGTTGGGGTTCATTGTCCCATTCCAGCTCCAGGTTCTGCAGTCCCACCCTCCCAGGCTGCTCCCCTCAATTCAGTGTTTGCACTTTTGGGGCTGGAGCTGCAGCGATGCCCTTGGATCTGGGGCTGGGAAAGGATTGTTCTGTGCCCTTGGATCTGGGCTGGGAAAGGATTGTTCTGTGCCCTTGGATCTGGGAAAGGATTGTTCTGTGCCCTTGGCTCTGGATTGTTCTGTGCCCTTGGTTCTGGGCTGGGAAAGGATTGTTCTGTGTCCTTGGATCTGGGNGTTCTGTGTTCTTGGTTCTGGTTCTGGATTGTTCTGTGAGGAGAGCTGGCATTGCCGCCATTTCCCCTTTGTCTCCCTGTGCCGCCATCTTGGGAAGGGCATTGCCGCCATTTTGGGGGTTCCTTGTTCCCGTGAGGTTCCTGAGATTCAGTGACTTTTTATCTAATGATTATTTACTCATCCATTTCTGCCTGTTGCCATTTTGCCTGTTGGTAAACTGTTGTTTTTTTACTTATATCGACTCAGAGTCATTGCTTATTAAGTGGAAGGGGATTGGTTGAATTTAAGTGGAGGTAACTTATTTTAGAGTGTCCACCTCTTTAAATTGTCTTCAACCAAGACAAAGGCTCCAAAAGAGCTGGAGAGGGACTTTGGACAGAGACTTGGAGGGACAGGGGAATGTACAAGTACAAGAGGGAATGGATTCCCACTGCTAGAGGGCTGGGATGGATGGGATATGGGGAAGGAATTCCTGGCTGGGAAGGTGGGGAGACCCTGGAATAGAATTCCCAGAGCAGCTGTGGCTGCCCCTGGATCCCTGGCAGTGTCCAAGGCCAGGCTGGACAGGGCTCGGAGTACCCTGGGACAGTGGAAGGTGTCCCTGTCCCTTCAAGAGGTGCCACTGGATGAGATTTAAGATCCCTTCCAACTCTCTCACCGTCCTGAGATTCCATGAATCCCATCACCAACCTCTAGGAAACATGTCCCAGGTTTGGGCAATGTTTGATGACTTTTTGGCTGCACAAATGTCAGAGGAGAGGGAAGACTTCTGACTCCAGCAGTGGAAAAACAATCCAAGAGAAGTTCTCTGCTCTTTCAGACCTGACTGATGGGTAGAGTTTAATTTTCAGCTCTGTATCGTGCCCTCAATACCCGAGTGTATATATTCAAAAAAATGAACCCATTCAGTTGGTAAACAATGTTCAGGAGGAAAAAAAAGCTGCTCCATTGATTTGTTCTGTGTATTTGTATCTTTGCATTGTGTACTCCTGTGTTCTGGGACTGCTGGAAAAGATCTCGAATGCAGGGAGCACAAGTCTAATTATTTTGTTCACTAGAGGCAATAATTGGCTTGTTCAGAAGTAATGAGATAATTCAGATGTAAATTCGTTTTGGAGAGGGGGAATTTTAATAATGGATAATCTAGGAAATTATATCATGAACGAAAGAATATTCTGTTTATGAAAGGAACAAGCAGTGTGACTACAGAAGGTTGGGGCCGTTTCAGCTCATTCACAGCTGGAAGGAAAATCTGGGTGATTGCTGTTGACTCCTGTGTAAGTGCTGGGTGCTCTGAGCTGGTGCAGAGGGGTTTTAACAAGGCTCTTATCCTGTGAGTATTTCCAGCATTCAGGAACTTCCCTGTGGAGACAGTTTAAGAGATTAACTTTATGGTTAAAGCACATGAAGGGCAATTGTAAGTGTAAACCTTGTGAACGTGTTCTGGTGAACAGAATCCAGACTTGAGCAGTTGTGTCTTGATATTTTTTCCTTTTTTTTCCTCAGAACATCCTTCAGGCAGTTTTGGTGAGCCAGGGTGTGTTTCCCTAGAGAAACAGCGTTTGCTGTTTGCCATCACAGCTCTGATTTTCAAGGGCTGGGCTTGTCTTGTTTAAGGTCACAGCTTTATTTTCCTGATTCTCAAGCAGAAGTGCTCCATGCTGATTCCACATCCAGTGCTGGCTTCCTCTGGAGCCTCCATGCCTTGGGCTTTCAGCCTTGGCTCAGTGAGCTTTGCTCCAGTGGAAGGTGTGGAACAAGATGATCTTTAGGGTCCTTTCCAACCCAAACCATCCTGGGATTCTGAGTGATGCCCCAGGTTTGAGCTTTTCTATTTTTCNGGGCAGAAATTATCAAAGTGTGGGACCTCGTGGCTGGGTGAGCATTCTGTGCCCATTTTGGGGCATTTTGGGTATGACCCAGCCGGGCTCTGGTTCTGCCCAGGTGTGTCCAATGAGGAATTTTAATAAATTCCCAATTTCTCCTCTTGCTCTGGCTGCTCTCTGCTCCAGGTCAGCCTCTAGAAGGCATCATGAACCTGCTAAAGCAAAGTGTTGGTGCTTAGTGATGTCCCCAGGAGCTGTAAAGGTGAGAATGAGGTGGGTGGGCACTTTCTGCCCTCCACTTTTATTTTGAACTCTTGACTCTTTTGTCTGTGAGTTCAGAGAATTGAGCAACGGGGGAAGATTTGAGATGCTGAACCTTGTTGGAGGATCCTGGATTTAATCAGGGAACAGTTGCTGGCTTTTTTAGCATCCTTCTGCTGCTTTCCCCTCACCTTGTCCTCTGTTTCACCCTCTCCCCTGGAAGATCTGAGTTATGTGTCAATCCCTTCTGCTTGGTCCTGTGCTGAAGAGCTGTGGCTAATTTTAATCAAGCCTGAGCTGTCATTCCGGTTCATCAATGTCACATTAGCGTCATTTCTCTTCATCAATGTCACATTAAGAGTAAATCCCAACTCCCTGATTATTAAAGTGGATGGAAATCACAGCTCTGTGTGTGGCCAAATAGCTGCTCATCAGCGGGGGTGCTTGATGGGCCCTGATGGTTCCTTTCAGGCCTTAATCAAGGGCTCTGTGTTCTGCTGGGTTCATCCTCCAGCTCTGGTGTCACACTCACACCTGCACCTGCTCCCTCTTTGTGTCCTGCTCACATCTGGGGCACAAACCTGGATTTCAGCTGAGTTAACAGCTGAAGCCCTGGGTGGCAAGGAGAATTAAGAATTGGTGTTTAGGACTGGGAAGATTGGGGAGGTGGCAATGAGAATTAAGGATTGGTGTTTAAGACTGGGATGATTTGGGAGGTGGGAATGAGAATTAAGAATTGGTGTTTAAGACTGGGAAGATTGGGGAGGTGGGGAATCATTTGGGAGGGAGGGTGACCAAATGTGCCTGTTTATCCCTGGGATAAATCTTCACTGCCTCATTAGCCTGGGGTTTGTTTGGTTATTGCCTTGATTTCTTCCCTTTTCCACCTGCTCTTTCACTGTGTCTCTGCCTTGCCCCATTCCCACAAGTTTGTCCCAGTTTTGACCCAAACTGGGCTGGTTACAGCTAAAAACTGGTTTTTATGCCTGAATTTGTTCAGAGTTATCCACACTTGGCTCTGAAGATCCAAGGTAAAGCTTTGGGGTTTGAATGCAGCCTCACCTTTGTTACTTCTGTGGGTTCTGTTTGTCTTTTTGTTTTGTCTGTGGCCAGACAAAACCTTCCACGTTTCAGCAGAACGGATGTTTTGACAGGAATGATCACGGGGTGGGATTTTGGAAGCACAGATGATGCTCAGGTTGGAGCTGGGTGGTCTTTGAGGTCCTTTCCAACCCAAACCATTCCATGATTCCATGAGGAGTGCAAAGCATCACCACGAAATCTTGTGGCTGCTGTTGCTCCTCAAATCATTCCCTGCTCTGTTGAGTTCCCTTGAGGCTTTTGCCTACCTGTGACCCCTTATAAAAGAATAATTTGTTTTTCCCCAGTTGCCAAAAAGATCCCAGTCCAGTGCAAGGAGCATTTTGGTGATTCATTAGTAATTAGCTGAAATTTCCAGTTAACCAGCAGCAGTGTGACAGGAGAGGTGACAGGATGAAGCTGCTCAGGCACCAAATTAAATTCCTGTGATCCCTGAAGTTTCCCCACGCTTAGAACAGTGTATTTATTATAGAATTCCATACAAATATCCATGGATATGTGAGCATTTAAGACCAATGAGCAAAGTGGTTTGTGATGCATTTCCTGCACTCCAGCCCAGGCTCTTTCTGCCTGAAGCCACTTGAGCTGCTGAATTTCCAAGACATCTTTTCCCCAATTCCTCCCTCATTTTCTCCGTGCAGCCAGTGCTCTCCCAAGAACTTTTGCCCAACTTTTAATGCATAATTGAGCCAGTCCTGCCACAGACTTCACTGGCATTGCAGTTAATTAGTGCCAGGCTCGTTAAAGGGAAAAGCCTGTGCTGGGGTGTTTGTCAGTGGCAGATCTGCTCTGTCCAGGGCAGTTCCAGTTTACCTTTAGCTGGTTTGGCAGCTCAGAGCTGCTTCCATCCTCTTCAGCTGCCACCAGGTCTGGGTAAAAGTCAGCATTTTGATTTTGTCACCAGGATCCTGCCAGGGCACTCTTGTTTTCCCAAGAGCCCACCTCACCCAGGTGATTTCCAGCTGTACCCTCGAGAGACAACCAAAAAGCAAATAAAATAAAGAAAATGCAGGTTCCATCTTAAAAGCAACCAAGTAGCAGAGCACGTTTTGGAAGGAACAAATTCCTGTATGCACTCTTCATTAGTGAGGCCTGGATTTAATTGGAGTCCTTAAACCAAAAGCCCTGGTGGCTTCTTTACCCCAGTGTCAAAGAATCCACTAATTAGGAAGCTCAACTCCTTGTTTCCCCCTGCACTTTTCTTTTTTTGGAGTCTGTTTTTAGGATATTTTAAAAATCAAATTGAAATAATTGAAATCCCACCCGTGGTCCTCGGGTGGGATTTGTCAGAGTCCAGCATCTCCTGCCTCCAAATTCTTCCCTCTGGAGCAGCAGCTGAATCAAAACTCAGCTTTGGCAGCACTGGGGAGCTGGAAGAGAGGGAGAAAAGGGATGGTGGAAAAAGATCTGGGAAAATGATCCCAGAAGCTGCTTGCAAACCCAACTGGACTTTTAAAATCTGGACCTTTTATCATCCACACGGCCACAGCAGCATCTGAGGTGGAAACTTTACCCTGGAGCTCAGCAGATCCCAAGGAAGGTTATAAAGTTCAGTCTGGCTCTAAAATCAGCTCAGGTTTGGGTTTATCAGCTGGTGAGCAGCAATTTATGCTCTGGAAGGAATAAAAATCAGAGCAGCTGTGGGCAGGTGTAAAATGTTTTTTTTCTCAATATGACTTTCATGTTGTTAGAGCTGTGTGATAAATAATAGGATTATTGATATATTGGTACGTGGGTTTGTAAGGCTTTAATTGAACAAGGATCCTTTACAAATTAATTTAAACTCATTTATGGTGGCATTGTGATAAACTTCTTTATTTTGGTAAGCTGCATCTTGATAAAACCCAAATAATTTTGCCTTTTCTCAGTGCTATCCACTTATGGTAGAAAAAAAACCACCCATTTTTTGGGATCATTTATCAATGAATTGGTGCTGAGATTTTCCTGGAACTGCCACACAAGGGAAATGAAAAGCAGTGACACAATTTACAAACAAGAGTAATTTCAGCTGTTTGTACACTACTACATCTCTGCTCCCCAAGGAAACTGCTGAAGGAACATTGTAAGTTTAAGAACAGCTTTATTTTTATAAACACTTCTTTTAATTGCTGAGCTGAAGTTGTGTTTATTACTGAAAATTCCCAGGGCTTCCTGCAAACAGTGCTATCTGGATTTAGTTCTGTATTTTCATCCTCCTGGTTATGCTCTGTTTTTCTCATCTCTTCCTAAACTCGTTTAATCTCCAGGTTTCCATATATTATGGAAACTGTCCCTGTTTGCCTGAGACCAATTCCAGTTTTCTAAGTGAACAATACTAAAAGTTAACAAAAAGACTTTTTTTCTTAAATACCATCCTCACAGAAGGCTTGGAAGTGTTACAGAAATATTCCTGTTTTTTCTGTGTAAGCCTTATCTGAAGTATCTTGTTGATTTTTCCAGAGTAATAAAAGGAGCAGAGAGGGATTTTACCTCATTTATGTGCAGCACCAAAGGCTGCTTTTTATATCTTATCTCACCTTTCTTGGATATCATGGAATGGTTTGAGTGGGAAGGGAATTTAAAGCTCATCCAGTGCCACCCCTGCCATGGCAGGGACAGCTCCCACTATCCCAGGGGGCTCCAATCCTTCCTGGGACATTCCAGGGATGCAGGGGCAGCCCCAGCTGCTCTGGCAATTCCAGCCCAGCCAGGAATTCCTGCCCCACATCCCATCCATTGCTGCCCTCTGCCACTGGCAGCCATTCCCTGTGTGCTGGCCCTGCAGGCCTTTCCCAAATTTCAGCTCTCCTGCAGCCCCTGCAATGTGCTGGAAGCTCTCCCTGGCTCCTTCCCTTCTCCAGGAGAACATTCCCAGCTCTCCCAGCCTCCCATTGCATCCATCTCCTCTCCAAGGAATTGCTGCCCCCAGGGCCTTCCCTTGCAATCCCAGCAAACCACCAAGGCTCTCTGTTCCTTTGCCTCTCTTTTCTCTCCCCATTTTCCATCCAAATCCCTGCCAATGCATTGGCAGTGTCCCCAATCCCAGAATCCTGGAATGCTTTGCCTGGGAAGGGAGCTCCAAGCTCATGGCAGGGACCCCTCCCACCATCCCAGGGGGCTCCAATCCTTCCTGGGACATTCCAGGGATGCAGGGGCAGCCCCAGCTGCTCTGGCAATTCCNCCTTAAAACCCATCCAGTGCCACCCCTGCCATGGGCAGGGACACCTCCCACTGTCCCAGGGTGTTCCAAGCCCCATCCAACCTGACTTTGGACACTACCAGGGATCCAGAGGCAGCCACAGCTTCTCTGGGAATTCTATCCCAGGGCCTCCTCACCCTCCCTGCCAGGAATTCCTTCCTTTGGGAAGGTTCCTGTCTGTTCTCTCTTCCTTTTGCCTGAAGAGTGCTGGAGGCTTGAGCTTCATCCCACCTTGATCCCCTCTCTCCTTCTGGTTTTGTCATCCAGAATCCCAGTTTCCCAGCCATGGATGACCCTGTATCCCATTTTGGGGAGGAGGAGAATCCAGTTCACCTTGCAGTGGCACCTCCACTGCTGGAGGAGGATCCCTGGATATCCCTGATCCAACCAGCACGGAGCTGGTGAATGTGAAAGGATGGACTCCCCTGGCTCAGCGCTCCATTTCTCCCATTCCCTTTGAAACCTTTCCCAATGGATTCAGTAGGGCTGTGACCTATTTTTGCTATGGCTGCCCCGAAAAATTCAAATTATGCTCCGTGAGTACTCTGGAGCTGTTTTGTAGTCACAACAAAAAGCAGCTGGGATGTGCTTTCTGTCCTTAGTCCTGTTCTGCTGTCCCAAATACGGTTTTTAGGGAGAAGCTGAATGTAAACTCCTGTCTGTGCTTGGCTGTGAATATCCAACAATCCCAACTATTCATTCTGGGACTGCTGAGAATTTCTTAAAGCTCAAGTGACCTGACAAATGAGCATGTCTTTGGTTTTTTTACTTCTTCTCCCCAGTCTCTCTCATCCTTTCAGCACATGCAGAAATGGATTTCTTACAAAACTCTAACGGGAGCGGTGACCTGTCCTGTGATTCCCACCAAACACTCGTCACCTTCTGTGAGAAACCCATTTCCCTAAATTCTCCCACTCCGACATCTTGATTTCCGAGTGCCTGTCCCACTTTCCTTTCTTTGCCATTAACAGGAATTTCTGAATACATCTTGCAACAAATTAAACGAGGTTACAGCTTGGCAGCCCATCCACATGAGAGCCTCAGCTCGGCTTTGTGTCTTCAATCTTTGAACTTTGGCTTTGTCCTTTCGCTTGTTGTTCCCTGAATGCTCTGGCACGAGGACAAAATTAAAAAGCACTTCAGCTGCTGCTGAATGGTGGGTGATGCTGATCCCTGGTCTTGAAATGGAAATTAAAGCCCCATCTTTTTTACATTCCTTTTCTTAAGCAACATGATATTGATCCGCTGGGTTGAAGTCTTTAGAAGGGTTGCTCTGTTATCTTTTTTCCCAGTTTATTTTTCTGGAGGAGCACGTTTCAGTTACCTCTGTGTTCAGCAGCCTGAAAGAACGTGGAGATCAGATTTAGGTTCTTAGAGGGATAAATCCTGCTCTTGGTTCGGTGCTTTCTCATCCTGCCTCGTGCCGCCCATGAAAGCGCCGGGATCTGAGGCCCGGCTTTGTCTGGGAGTTTTTTAACTGTGGGAAGGGTTCCTGTTAAATGCCTGCTTGAGATTAAAGTCAGATGCATCAAAACCATTGATGTGTTAAGCCTGAGCGAGCTGAGTTCCTGTTTGGAGTTTCAACGTGTTGCAGTGCAGTTGGACACGGATCTTTGTAGGGATGCTGCCCCAACTCTTCCATGCAGTCGTTTCCTGGGAGCTGCTGTGTAAGAGCTGGGCTTGGACCTGTTTTGGGAGCACTGGTGGCTTTGCAGTGGCTGTTCCCAGCAGAAAGCCCCAGCTCTGGGCAGTAGGATCTGTGTAGTAGGGGCTGTGTAGGTGCTCACTGCTGACAGCACGTCACAATCCTCCTCGGTTCGGCTCCATCCCTTCTTCCCAGCTCTGGAGATTTCAGGAAAGATGAAAAATTGTCTCCTCTGCACTCAGTGCCTCGCAGAGAACTTCTGCAGCACGAGTGGGAAATCCAACTCCTTGAGGCCAGGTGGAGGGAGAGGCACTGTGGTGTCCTGGGACTCTTCCACGATCCCATCCCAGGATTCCATCATTCCTGGATGTGCTGCTGATGGCTTGGGCTGGCTGCTCTAGAGCAGAGAAAAAAGCAGATATTTATTAAAAACCTTCAATAGAAACACCCTGGGCAGTGCAGGAGCCTGGCAGAGGCTGCACCCAGGATGGACGATGGTCACGAGTTGTAAGAGCCTGATGGAGAGACGTGGCACTCCAAGCTTTAAAAATCCTGTTTATTGCATAGAAAAAGTTATGGTAATCTTGGATCTTGGTTACTGAGCCTCACCTCTGAGCTGCCAGACACAGCCTGAGGCTTGAAGCCTTTCTGTTCTGGTCACTTTACCATATTAATGAATAAATTGAATATTGGCCTAGTCCAGCTTCTCATTTCTAACAAGGCTGTGAGGTTTTCCTTGGCTCTCCGGCCTGGTGGGATTGTTCAGTCTGACCCACACTCCGAATGGAGATCAGAGTGTCACTCTAACTCTGCACAGGGTCTGAAAAATACAAAATCTGGAGCTCGAGGCATCGGAGGAGGCCCTGCAGCATCCCAGGGCTGCTCCACGATCCCATCCCGGGGCTGCTCCATGATCCCATCCCGGAGCTGCTCCATGATC
>VZTB01002103.1:0-11430 GCA_013397245.1 Thryothorus ludovicianus
CTATGACTTTCAGAACATTTTGAGCCTATGCTAACAATTTCTCAAAAAGTTTGATAATTCTGGTTTTGAGAATTAAATCTAAGATAAAAATGATATGGCGATAAACTCTCCCACCTTATTAAAATTTCCAGCATCTCACATTTCTTCTCCCCACCGTGAATAAAAAATAATTGTTTTTTATTTATAAATTTTTAAAAAGCAGGAAATATTTAAACAATTCAAGCAAAAGACAGTGGAATGCAGTGTGCAGAATGCTGGAATACTGTTTATTGGAATCTCACAATTTAAGCAACTTCACTTTTCCTACCTTTTTAAATTCCATCTCCCTGATGAAAATATTTTAATGCAGCTAATTTTGTCTCTAATTTCCTTCTCAGCCAGGTACTCAATAATTTTTTTCCTGGATTAATTATAAAGGCCAGATCTTCTCATCAACTTGCAGCTATACATTTGCTTTATACAACTGTCATGGGCTGCAGTGCAAAATGTAGCCAAAAAGTGTATAGTCTCTAATTATCTGTTGAAACTGAGGTGGGGGGTGGTGCATTTATCTGTCAATAGGCCAGCTGATAAGAAACCATCTAGAGCAGTTTCTTTATCTCTTCCATGACCCATCCTCCATCCAGGGAGACATCTTCTGCTAATGGGCCATGGAGTCTCACTGATAAAATGACATCATCCCATTGGAAAATGCTCAATCCAGGGGCACGAGCCAAGCATTCCTACCTGGATAAAAATCTAAGATTTGGGACACTAAGGTAGCCTTCCCCAGTGGATTGTCAGAGGAAGACCAGGCCCATCTATCTCCATTGGACCTTCAGCGGAGGGTAGCACCTTTCTACAGAATTACCTTCTCCTTCTAGAGACTTTTATTGAGAGCTCTGAATCTTGATTGGCAGCTGACCCCATCCTTAGCAGAACAGCTCATTTCTTTTTTGACTCTACTTCTCTGAAACAAACAAGTTGTTAAGATTGTCTTGTGAGGAAACATTTTCTTGATCTCCTTGTCATCTGAGGCGGAGGAAAGCACTACATTTTAATCACTGTCTTTTTTCCTTCAGTCTCCATTTCCAACACATTTCAAAACCACCTGTTTAACACAATTTTTCTGGCTACGGTGCAACTCAGAGGTACAGGAGATAACAAAGGTATTGGATAATTGTCCATTACACAAAACATCTGGCAGTTTAATGAATTAAAAAAACTACCTGGCAACCTGGTGTGGTGGCTTAATCTTGCTGTGCTGCCCTCAAGCTGGTGAGTTCTAGAAATTTCTTGGTGTGTCTTTTCCATCCCTGCGGTCGGAGACAGCTGTCCCTACCACTCTCCTGAGGGAGAATGTAGGAAGATGCAAAGCCAGAGAGATGTTGCTTTCCTTTGCAAAGCTTGACTTTCCCTTTCCATCAATCAATAATGTTTAAGAACTTGACACCTTAACTAGGCAGAATGATACACTTGAAACTGGAGAAGTTCTGATGAAAAGCATAGTTTCTTTCTTTGTTTGAACAACCAGTATAGGACGAATACTCAAAACTAACCTAGACAGTGAATACTACAGTGAATGTGCAAACCCATTTAGTTGTTGTTTTGGTGCCCTTCAGAGCCTTTGCTTTTCTAAGTCAACTCCTAAAATTCCCTCTAAATTAACGAAACAAGAGGAAAAATCAGGGCAAAAACAGCTGATTGGTCTCAGGAAAAAATGAAAAGAGAGGAAAGAAGGAAGGGTAGAAAGGGGAGGAACCTTTAGATTGTAACAGGGACTGGGAGAAGAGGGGAAAAAAGGAAATGGACCCTTCAGAAGTTCTAACCCAGGGTGGCACCTGCTGGAATGCATACATGTCTCTCACTGGTGGTAGTTGTAATAAAACATGAAGGTCAAGCTTCAGATTTGAATGAAGTTCAAATCCACAGGTGAAAGATGGGCTCAACACACACTGTCAGGGTCAACCTGCAAAGAATGTGCATGAGGCAGATGGGTAAAGCTGAGGAAAAGATTTGGGCAAGGTCACAGCTGTGAGCAGAGAACTTCAGAGAATTGTGAAGGTTCCTCAGCATTTAAAAAAAACCCCACACTTTCTTTGTGATGTTCAGGGTTCAATTCCTAGATCCATTTTTGATTACCAAACATCGGCATTTGAATCCAGCTAAAAAGTAGTCTTGAAAATAAGAAAAACCCTCCTCAAAACCTCATACTTCTAGTGCAGACAATATAATTTCAGTGCATCCTTCATTTCTGACAGTTTCCATTATTCCTGAAGGGGTGTGAAGGAAGAGTTTGTGGGCAGAACAGCAAATGTTGAGAAATCAGTTGGTTTCAATTGCTCCAAATTTGCTTGTGGAAGAAAGTGGACAGTTCAAATTATTCTGATACAAGATTCTTTGCCATGGGAAGGCATAGTTCAGATGCTAAAGTGATTCAGAAGTAAAGTATCTAGAAAAATCATGGAAACAATTATCTTAGGAATCACTGAAAAAAGCATAATTTTTTGCCCAGGACATGGGTGAAACTGAAATTCCTGTGAGGAGGAAGGGTGCAATGGGGAGAGTGGGGAGCAGCTTGGTCTGTCTTCTCTTTATTTGTTTCTTCTTCCCTGGGCACCTCCAACTGGCCGTGCCAGAGATGCTGGACCCATCTGGGGTGGTTATCAAAACAAACAGAAAGAAACATCATTCCTATTCCTGAGATATGGAGAAGAAAGGCTCATTCTACAAAGAGAAAACAAGTGTTTCAACTGAGGAATGATATGGCTGTTTTCTTGTAACCAGTGATGGAAAGGCAAGTAAAGATTCATTCAAATTTTATGTTAGAATAAGGCAGAAAAATCCATCAGTTTGTTTTGCAATCTGAAAAGCTGTGGTTCCCATGGTAATATTTGGAGATGAGAAAGTTGATTAAGCATCTCCAGCACAGGGATTTCTGCCTAGGTTTCTCTGAAGTGTGATATGGACACGTGCAGCTCCTTTTGAACCGTAAGAAGTGAATTTATCAATAGGCATCAGGTAATTGGTATCTAGATCACAGCAGCTTTTTAACTGCGAGTCTGTGACTACTTGGCTTTAAGGAACTGAGTGGCCTGAGATAAAATTTCTTCACTATTTATCAAGTAAATGTAATTTTTCCATGCACAAATCTTTCTGGTCTTGCTGGTTACTGACTTCACTGCAGCAGAAGCTGCTGTGGAAGAGCGTTCATCATCTGTGGTAATAAAAACAGACATGGGAAATTCTACCTTAAACAGTCAAAAATTGAGGCATCAATATTTTCATTTTCTTCTGTTCTTCTATCCAAATCTTATGCAAGTATGCAAGTTAAGGAGCATTTTTTCCTTTGTCTGGACTTTAACAGCTTTAGATTTTCTGACACATTCAATTAATTCTAAACATTCTTGAGAGTTCCCCTTGGCTGAAAAAATCAGGTATAATGGTTTTTTCTGATGCACAGTCAGCATTTTAAAACCTCATTTCTTTTTTCTTGTTTTATTGCAGCCTATTAGAATCCATGTGAGTGGTCTGCTGACTCTTTGACTTTAAGTAGCATGGTATTAAAAACACCCCATGGTCCTGAAAATAATGGTCTCCCAAGGCATTGTTGTTCTTCATCTTACCTATGGCTTCTCTATCCAATTGGATCTACTACTTCTGGATTCCAGAAAGAAAACATAAAATGCATCAAATTTGCTTTGCAATTTTAAATTGAAAGAGTGCCCTGCAAGGAATACAGAGATACTGTCTGAACAGGAAGGGTTAAGCGTAGGAAGCCAAAGCTGAAATGGACTCTAATGTGGCCAGGGACATCAAATACATCAAGAAAAGCTGCTGTAAGTACCTGAGTAACAAGGACAGGATAATGTGGGCCCACTGATGAGCAAGGCAGGGGCTCCAGTTGCACAGGATGTGAAAAAGGCTGAGGTACTAAGTACCATCTTGGGCAGTGAAAATAAACAATACACTTACCGGATGTATAAATTCTCAAAAGAAGAAAACAGTTTGAGGCATTTAAAAGATCTCTGTGTTTTTTTCTCTTTCATTTTTTCCCTTTTATGTTTTTATATGCTTTTTCTTCCTCAAGGGAGATTAATTTTACTCCATAACCACTAGCATCTAGGAAATCTCTTTGCAAACAATACTGTGACTTGGTGGAAAGTCCATGTTTACTGACCATTAATGCACTTTGCAAAGATATCTCAAAGTTTCTCATGTTTAAGCCTTCTGATTTGAATTTGACATTCAAATGGGCAGAGATTGCAAAAGAAAACATAAACAAAGAGCTACATACATGGATTCCCAAAGAGGAGACAAAATGGTTGCATTTCTCTGGTTCCCTTCCCTTCTCTTTTCTGTTTTCCTCTGTCCATCTGCAACATCCAAAGTTTAACCAAATGATTCTTGACTTGCACAAGAGAACATGAAGACGCTTACATTCTCTTATGAAATTTCTTATATGATATCTCTCATAAATTCAGAAGTCTCATAACTAAGCAAATTTTTATCCAATCCTTCAAAAAAATTTGTCAATTCCAATTTTTAAAGGGAATGCAGACAGAAATTAATTTGACATGTTTCTAACTGCTTTCCTGACAGCTGTGTGAGAGTTTTGTCTGTTTCTGATTTCAGGACAATATTTCAGGAAGCCTCCGTGTGGCAATTTTTCTGTGGTGGTGGTGCTTTACTTTTATTTTCTTTTTCCATTGCAGGGAAAATGATGCAATCAAAGCAAAAGATGCATTAAATCCAGGGCAGACACGGACCTTCTTGCTGCTCAGGGTAACCTCATGCCCATTCAGAAGGAGGAAAATCCAGGCTCAAATCTTGGCTATACACAAGGCTTAACAGGCTGCTCCTTCTCAAAAAGTTTCTATGAGAAGCATAAGATGCAGGAAAACAGACTGCCAACAGCAAAATAATTTATCCTGTATGTATTTTTCCAAGTTCTGTACCATGTTATATCTTTCAATCTGATAACACAAGCTTTGTCAGAGAATCAGGTAGAATGGGGTCTTAATAAAGAAGATACCAGTTTAGCCACCTCTCTGTCCTCTAAGCCTTTCTATCATATCCTTCACAAAAATACTGAATAAGCCCTAGAAAATACATTTGTTGATACATGTGTTTTGTTTTCCCCTCCTGCAACTGTATCCCTGTATCTTGTACTCAACTGCTAAAACCTGAATTTCTGGACTAAAGAAGTAGTTTTCTTTTGTAAGTTTGTTTAGCAAATGTAGATGTTTCTTTTTGCCATCTGACATTACACATCAGGTCAGTGTACTGCAGGCAGACTGGCTGAGAGGATAATTATAGAAATCTCAGCTTTCTGGGATCTCAGGGCCCTGCAGCTCATCTTTTCTCCCAACTACAAGCAGTCACACATCAGTCCTACTTTCACTGTGATCATCAGCATTCATGCAACCTTAAAGTGTCTCAAGACACAGAATAAGTCTAGTGATCCTGAGTTGTCCTGGGATGGCAAAGTTACACAATTAGAGCATTGAGAATTTCCCCTCAATAGCTATTAAACCACATAATCACTTTTTATATCTACCATCAGACTTCGTTCTGGGATTTTCTGCAAAAGAAGAGCTACCTCCTCTGGTGTCATCTCACAAATACTTCTACCTTTTGGTTTTATCACTTCCAGTCATTGTTTTGCTTCTTCCTCTTGAAAGAAAATAGTCCTTTTATGCCTTTTCTGTGGTGTTTTCCCACAGGGCATACAATCAATATTAAGTCTTTGATCAGTTTGTTTTTAAAACAGAAATGTGATGTCAAGTTTGTTGTAGCAATTTTCTCTAGGGGACACAAAATTGATTTTCATTCTATTTTGAAAACTTGGTTGGCCATCGCTCAAAAAATTGCAGCTAGAGTTTTGTTTCACATCTCTGAATTCTCGTACCACTCTGCAAAGATTTAAATTGGAAAAAAAAAAAGAGAACAATCAGAAAATTATTTAAAATATATTAAATTGCACCCCATTTGATGTGTACATCCCTTCATTTTAGGTGTGTAAAAGCAGAGACTGTACTGCTGTCAGGATCATCTTTCAGAAGGAAAATGGAGTATCCAAAGTATCACATTCACAGTGGAAGGGAAAGGTACTCAAGGGCTTGTTTGTTTGTTTGCTTGTTTTTAAATTTGCTTGTTAAATGATGAGTGGACATTAAGCAGGACAAGAACCCACTCTGTCCATCAAAGAAACTTGCTTCAGCAGTGCTTAGTGTTGCATGCTCTCTCAGTGGCTTCCAAACTGCAGCTGAATTATTTCCCTCAGAGAGAAAGATGCTGGAGCTAATGTGGATGAATGCCTCCTGCCTGGTTGTGTTTTGGTGGGATGAATTTTTTGCCATGGAAACCCCTGGAGTGCCATGCTTTGTGTTTGTGGTAGAATGCTCACACAGCACCAAGGCTGCCTCTCCAAGGACTCCTCAAATGCCAGTAGCATGGGGATGGACAAGATGCTGGGAGGGAATAGAGCAAGGGACCTGATCAAAGGGCTATTTCATAGAGAATTCTTTTCCTTTTTTTATTTCTATGTGCAAAATTTACTCTGGTATTTTTTTCCATTAAACTATCTTTATCTTGACCTACAAGCTTTTCGTCTTATTTTGTCCCCCATCCTACTGAAGAGAGACAGTGAGAGAGAATCTTGCTGGGCCATTGGAAGCCAGCTAAGGTCAACCACCACATAAGTGCAAATAAATTTTATTTTTGTCCATGTTTTTGCTAGAGCAGCCAGAACAGACAGTATAGCCATTATAGGGGTGCAAATACACTTTGCATTGGCCAAACTTGTGCCATGTCTAAGAGGGAGTTTAGGCTCTGGCAACTACTCATTTAAGAGTCAAGCTTGATTGCACCAATTTCAACTTAGCAGGATTCAAAGTTGGCTTGTGCTGACCTTTATTTAACCTTGGTGGTGCTTTAGAACCAGATTAGGAGCTTCCCTCTTCCCTCCACAGGCTGAAGAGGTCAAGCCTTTGAGGTGTTGGTATTTGCTCCATGTGGGACCAATGCGGTAGCTCAGAATCCCCGGCAAACTGACATGGATAAAAGCAAAATATGAGAAGTGCTCTTTCTCCTCGAGAAAACATCCCACAGATTCAATGGTGGAACAACTCCCGGGGAGCAAATGAGAGGGAAAGAGAGCAAGAAAGAGAAAAAAAGAGAGAAGAAAGAGACTGAACACCTAGAGGAGGGAATTTTTAAACTCAGGGGAAGGGGGGGCGGAGGAAAGGAACCAAAGCCAATGGGAAACAACTGATGGGGTGAACTACTCTGGGGGGGGAATATGCACAGAATGGAACATGTGATACATAACAAACTCCACAGTGCAAAATAATAACTCAGTAATACATCAATGCAATACAACATTGAGACATCCTGCCTTAGTGTGTACTTGAACTTGAATTGAGGGATGAAATTTTGTGCTCTGTCCCACTCTTTTCAAGAATCAGAGGTGCCTAGAAGAAAGGAGAGACACTCCATTCCCTTCCATGGCCTTGTCTTCAGCAATTTCCCCTCCTTACCATTTCCTAACAGGCTGAGCTGGATGGCAAACAAGGATTAGGGTGACCTTTGGTCAGGGCTTAATCCCAAACCATCCTATATTCTTCCCCAAATCAGGATCTTCTACATTCATACGCTGCAATTTAACCCCCAGCTTCAAACCATTTCCCTACAAGCAAATTAACCCTACAATTAAACTTTTCTTGCACTATGTCGAGTTTCTGTGATTATTTTCTTGTCATCCTTGTTTTTTATAAAGATCTTTGCTTCATGAGTTAAGTGGTAACATAATTCTTCAAGTGAAAATTTCTCAGGATTATTTGCTATAAATGAAGATGTTGAACTTTATAAAAGCATCCAATGTATATATTCAAACACCTCTCTACCTGAAACCCAGTTGTTGTTTCCAAGTTATTGCTTAGGTTGTTGATATTTTCCACTAACTTGTTTATCTACAGTTTTTGTACCTTACAGGAGCCAAGAAAACATGCTTAATATACAAAATAATTTATTGTTACACTAATTAAGGATTGCAGTCTCACAGAATTAAATGTTAGCCCAGCTGCAGCACAATTAACACACAGCTAAAATTATGCAGTTATCAAAGCTCATTCATTGAAATTATAAGATCAAAATTATACACACCAACTTTCTGTGTCATTGTGCTTGCTCTCCTGCTCATAAGGTCTGAAATTTAACAGTTTGGGATTGTTTTGCCAGCTTAAGATGACCCATAAGCATTCCAAGTACTTTGGTAGAAGTATGATATCAAGGTGAAGCATTATATAGACAAATTAATGCGGATTCATCTTTGCATGGATGCTGTCAAAAGCCTCTTACTCAATATTCAGTTCCACCTAATATCCAGATTTGCTGTATATCATTTGAGAAATACATGGTGGCAGTAGTGGGGGGTGGCTGTGTTTTATTATGCACAAAACCAGCTCATTTAAAGACAATTTCATTTCAATTATAAAGAGTTGATGGCTTGTGAGCTGTCTGTAGCCACAGGTCTTTGATCTCTTTCTATACCCACAGCTGCAAATCCAGTGTTACACACAGTTCATTTTACACCAGCAATGTGTTGTTATTTTTATCCCTTGATGTAGAGATATGGAACAGCAGGACTTACACTATACAACCATGATAAGTTAAGAAAAAGCTCTCAATTGCGTAGGGGAAAAAATTTTACTAAAGTCTTGATTTGGCTTTCTTTTGACCTGTCTTGGCCTATACATAAAAGCAGAAATACAGGTAGAAACCATAAAATCACTTGTGTATTTGGGACTTCATTGCACCAAGTGAATCAGATTGGTGAGTAGTCCATTAATAGAAATACCCCTCTAAATGCAGGTGGGAAATACATATCTTTATCATTGGGAAAATTTCTCCCCAAATTAAATTAAATTAAATTAATGAGTAAACATATTAAACATATTTTCTCTATATCAACTAAGCTTTGGATAAATTGGTGGTTACATGTCTAGGCCACTAAGAAAATAGCCAATATCCATTATTATTAAACCTATATCTTTATATTAACTATACAGCTTGGGAAAAAACCCAAACATTTCTAACATTATGACTCAAAAAATGACTCAAAGAAATGAACTGGATCTCTATATTGTGGAAAGACTAATGCATGAGAAAAATTACATTGCTTCCTATTTCCTGTAAAATTGAATTCAAAGGGTGAACAATGTGTCAAACTAAAGGCCTTGGGGACTTAGTAGCTCCTTTCCATTTGGTACAAAATAATCTCTGCCTCACAATCCATGCCTACAGGGACTGGTTGTAGGAATGAGTGAATTTTTAGCATCTGACATCACTGAATTCAGCAGCCTTCCTTTCACTGATGCAAATAAGCAGAGGTCTGGCCCTCCATCACTCCTCCCTGGTGAGCCTGCCATGGGGACTGACAGTTGAGCCAGATGCAGTAGTGGAATAACTGCTCTCTCAGTGGGGCTTAACTCATCATTTCTACCCGGGTTTACAATAATTTCTGTAGTATGTTGCACCCTCTTAAATCTTGCAAATCATTCCTGACAAAGTCTGAAGTACTTTAATGCTGAATCTCAGTCACAGCAAACACAAGAATATTCTGCCATGGTGAGTTGCCTTTTTTTTCTTCTTGCCAAGCATCATGAACGTATTACATCCCTGTGGAAAAAAGATTAACCAGGCTGAGAATCTTAAACAACAGACCTGCTCAGACTTCAAGCTGTTGCTAAAGATGTCAGTGGTGTCATTTGGATCTGTTCAGATGGCTCTAGCCACAAATCAAACTTGGATGCACGTATTTATTTCAAGACCAAATCCAAATGCTAAAGAATTGAGCAGTGTTCTGTTAACAGCAGCATCCTGTCTGCTCAGCCATATATTTACAAATATTCAGTTGCTCCAAGAGTTTTTCAGAAGTGGCTCTGTGAATAACCTAAAATTGATGTGTTTACTACTGCAACACAGCTTTAACAGGTTTCTCTACAGAGCATGTTCTTGTTTTGGTAGCTGCTTTCAAAAATGAATTCAGTGTTGAAATGAAAGTAATAAAAAAGGTCTGATTTCTGATCTGTCTTGTTGAAGACCTCGTACTCCAATGTGTTGAGGTGGTGTGTCATGAGTTGCAGTGTAAAATATAATCAGGGGTGTGTTATTCTATTACCATCCCTTAGAATTGGGATGGGGGGTAGTGATGTAATCTGTTGATAAGCCAGCTGATAAGAAACCATCAAGAGCAGTTTCCTTATCTCCTCCATGGCCCATCCTCCCTCCAGGGATAGGTCTTCTGCTAATGGGCCTTTGATTTCACTGATAAACTTCCATCATCTCAAAGGGAAAATGCNCCGCCTGCATCTTTTCTCCAGAATCGCTACTTCAACAGAGCCACAACTGCTACTCCAGAAGGACTGCAGCCACCATTGCAAGTAGACTGCTACCAACACCCTGACCAGCAGGGTGTCAGGTTGTATTCTGACTCTGTCGGTGATTTTCTTTTTCCTTATTGCATGTATTTTGTTTCCTTTTTGTTTTATTTTCCCTTTTCCTAATAAATTGTATTTCTGACTTGGAGTGTCTCACTGGTTTTGATTTTCAAAACCAGAACATGGTGAAATGTCCTTTTACCAAAAACAAATTGTGGAGGACTTTATTCAATAGATATTCAACTACAAATACATGTGAGACTACTGTTATCCATCTCAATCCTGCACAGAATCAAGGTTTACATGTTGTAATAAGTGTCAAACAACTTTTCCAGCAATGTACAGAGAAAGCTACCCCAAGAGATTAATCTTTTATTAAACATTCAGTATGAGTGGCAGACAAGTTAGAATTGCCTTATCAGTAAACTTCTCATTTGCTCTGGTGAAAAGAGCACAGATACAACCATAGACAGGGCTGCCTCCTTTGGGGTGTGGGAGAAAGAGGAGTTGTCGATTGTGAATTTGAGTCTCACAATGTTGTGCTGAGCTGTCTCCTGGCACAGGCTCATATGTCCCAGCTGAACATTAAATTCTCCAGGATCACCCAAGAAGCAGCAGTCCACTCCAGTGAGCACTCTCTGTTCAAGAGAATGTACAATGAATTATGTTCATGGCTTGACTAGTAGTTCATGTGCAATTAATAATAGCCAATCTCCAGTTTAATGCATTGTCTGAGTGAGTGACAAGCACAAACAGCATAATGGACATCTCAAAGGACTGTGTTCTCCAGCTGTAGGATAGTGTCCAACTGTGCATCCCTCCATGTGCATTACTTGGCAGGAAGAGCTCCATTAGCTCACCTCACACCTATGCAGGAGAGTTCTGATAGGGTGGAAACCTGAATTTAATTGCTGTAGATTGATTTGAGATGTTTGCCAGTGTTTGTCATAAATGTGTCATTACATTTTCTGTGCCACTGAACATGGCCTTCTGTCCTGGGTTGATGCTA
>VZTB01002107.1:0-21209 GCA_013397245.1 Thryothorus ludovicianus
CGTGCGTCCCGCACAGCGACACTCTTCCTTTTCAGGAAAAAATTGAAGGAGTAAGAGGTAAATTCTGAAAATATAAATGTAGGAACAGAAACAGCTGCAGAGAATTTGGTAAAAGAAGGCACAGTACTGCAGTAGTTGAAGAGCTGAAAATGAGAATTCTAGAGGTTCCTTCAGGAGACCAGAAGAAGAATACAAAAGGGCCTCTTGCAGAGAAAGGTTGCAAAAGAATTTCTTCTATATGGGCATCAAGAGGAAGCAATTAATACAGAATTTGTGTTGAATGCAGCTTTGAGCATGTCCCTTGAGAAGAAGGGAGGAATACTGATATTTGGGGTAATCTACAACCACATAGCCATTCATGGCTGAGCTTGCAGAAAATGAAACAATGGAATGAGCGCACTGTTAAAGGGTGTTGGAAAGGCTCCATGGCTAGAAAAGTTTAAGGGGAAGTTATGAAACACATATCAAGAAAGAGGTTGATGTTGTAGGTGTCTCTGGAGGGTGACCTTGCCCAGGAAAGGGAGGTTGGAACTAGAAGATCCTTAAGGTCCCTTCTAACTCAAACTATCTTATGATTCTAAGTGTATGTAGGTCTGAAGATGTTTTTCAATAAGTTTCTTACACATCTTCTCCAGGAGTAGTTTCAAGTGTTAGAATGAGTGGGATCATGCTATTGTTTAGAAATTAGAATGTAACAGGAGACTTTTCAAAGTAGCAAGGGTTCTCAGAAAGCATTGGATTTCATTGAACATTACCAGGTATTTTATCCAGATGGCACAGTGCAGAAAAGTCTTGCTGTGTACAGCTCTGTGTACACTCAAAGGGTGCAATTCATATCCTACTAGGTAACACTCCAGGGAAGAGATGCAAAAACTGGATAAGAAAACATGTTTTTATTCCTGTTTTACAGAAAGCACATAAAGAGGTAAAAATCACTGGTTGTGGTCATGCAAAAAGCATGTAATAATTTGAAGCCATGTAAGAACTAATTCAGTACCTTCTGCCACAGCACCCTTTCTTTCTTTAGTAGTGTTGCATGTCTCTGTAATAAATTAAGATGCATTTTCTAAGGTCTCCACTAGGATGTGCTGTCTTTCCCACATAAAAAAGAGAGTCTCATTTCGCAGTTTGGGACAGTGTTCAATGAAATCCTGCAGTTGGTTAAAATGGGCTACTATCAGTTGCAGATCCAGAGGATCTAAAACTAAGCCCATCATAGGCCACTTGATTCTTCTTCCACCACATTTTGGGAATAGATGTTGTGAGAGACTGGACTGAGCAAAAGGAATGGATCATTCAGCAGTCAGTCACAGCCACTGTGTGTGCTTGTGTATGTTACATTTGGTTGACAGACTGCAAACCTCATTAGAAGCAGTAATGAGAGGAGCAAGACAAGAATCAAGAACTTTCCTTTTTTAGAAATGTTACCTATGATATTTTCTAAAGCTGACTTTTGAATAATAAGATGACAGACAGTGAATCACTTAAAAACAAACCTTGTTTAGGTCTTTAGCTTGTCTAATAGGATCTCTCTTAACAGAACTTGTTAACTTGTTAAGGAAACTCAAGACTGGGGAATGAAAATGGCTTTGCATATTTTCAGAAGACAAGAGGATGCATTGAGTCATCTCACAAGCAGGTATATTTATTCCATTGATTCTTTAGAAAGCATTCTGTGGATTTTATGACTTCTACTTTTCTCTTTTCACTTCCTTCAATCTGTAATTAATTTCAGGAAATGTTTACCATGCATCATTGTCATTTGGTACAACACAAGACACTTTCAGAATCCTGGCTCTTGCAGACATAAAAGAAGGAATTTTTTTTCAGCATATAGTGGGTACATGAAACATCAGGAAGACTATTCCTGACTTTTGTGCAGTGTCAACAACCTCTTGTTATTAAAGACAAGAAATGAGAAGGAGGAAAAAGTACATATATGCAATGGAAGAGAGAAGTGGGGACAGGGGATGGAGAAAATATTTCTTTAAAGAAAATAACTCTGTCCTTTCTATGCTGTTATATTTGAACGTATATACAAATAGACACACTTCTAAATATACAATGCTTACTAACAGTGAGAGATGAGAAATGTTTGATTCTGATATATTACTGGGTGAATTTTGCAGCAAATAATGTTAAAAAATTATTAGATATATGCTGTCAGAGTGTTGGGTTATTCGAACAGTGGAAAAATAAATTTCAGTAAAGATAACTAAGAAATTTAAGGAGAAAGCTATGGTGCTCATTAAAACGAAACTTGCTCTTTCCAAGGTTAGGAATGAAACAGATGAGGACTTCAAGGAATTAGTACTGTAATAAGGAATCATTTAATGAGAATGTATGTCACAACATGTTGGATAGCAAGTTGCAATGAAGTGACATTTGCTTGGATTTGAAAAGGAAGGAAAAACATTGATTAAGGAGCATATGAAATATTTATTTATGAGTATTTTTCTCATGTATTCTGCTTATTGTAAGTCTATATGAGGTGATTCTGCACTGTGAACACAAATGGACTCAGTAAAAGGGGCTTTGCAGACCACCCTTACTGAAAGTATTTACCAGGTAGAAAGATGTTCTTGTTTTTGCTTCACAAAATCATAAGGAGGAGTTGATTGACTTTTGTTTTGATTATTTTTAAGATACACTTTCAGAGAGTAAGTTCTTCCACTCTGGAGGAAAGAGGCAATGTACATCCATCTAAAACTGAAACAGTGACTAGCCCAAACTTTCAAAACTCTGAAACTCAAAGTCTCAGTGCAGATTTTAATTCCCTCAGCAAGGCAGACACCTCTGTTCTGACTCTGCAGCACAGTTTTTTTATTCCCCCTGCCATCCTATTAACCACACTGAATTTATCTCTCTTGAACCTTTGTGATTAGAGTTGTGTTTTCAATTCTAGATAAACTCTTCACAGGGATTTGTAAGGAAGTATTAATTTCATCCATCTTTACTAAAATGACTTTGTCTGGTAAATATTAGCTGTTTCTTTAATGACCACATCAGATTGGTGTCTCTTGCTTTTCCAAACCGTCTCTGCATCTACTAGAAAATGATGTCTTCCATGTCTGCAATATATGCACATTTCATTATTAGAGTTAGAAGTATTTGTCTTTAATAAAGGCCATTAAAGAAAAGCTGACCACAGCTTTCTCTAAGACCTGAGATGTTCTCCTAACAACTCCCCTCTACTGTGAAAGTTCCTTACTTACCACACTGTCACTTATCTCTCCTTAACTTCCTAATCCATCTTACAAATGGTTTCCTATTTCCCAGTTCCTTTACTCCAGGTGTAGTGTTGTGCTTTGTAATCAACTTTGTATTAATAGACTGTTCCATGTACCCCACAAGCTTTGTATTTGGTTGTACCTCATTCACCCCCCCTCCAAGGGCAGGACTGCCACTTTGAAGCTCTTCCCAGGCCCGAGAATGCTCTCTGAGAGGGCCCAAGGTGATAGGTCCTGACACGGGGAATCCTCCTCCATCCTGGGGAGATTGGCTGTGAAAACTATCATTCAGCAGTTGGGTCACACCCTGAGGTGTCCTGGTAGTTGACCGCTTGACCCATCCCCTATCCCCACCCCTCCTTAAAAGGTGTTGAACTGAACTGTTCTCCGCTCTGCTGGGTAGAAGTTTTGAGGTGAGAAGGTACCTTGGGGTGCCTTCAGTAAAATCAACACTGCTACCTCAGCCAGAGTCACTCCTTTCTTCATCTCTGTCGTCATGATACACCTGACACAGAGTGCCATGCTGGGACCCACTGGGTCGGCTGAATCTGCCAAGCAGGCAGAGGAACCATACCAAGGCTTGTATCTCAGGGCCAGGATTAGTTGGGCAAGCTATCAGAAAATTACATCCAGGAGTTCCCCTGAATGCCTTACTATAATTCAGGCAAATTGGATCTAATACATTTCAGTTATCTACAGAAATCCAGTATCTTCTCAAAATAAAGTATCGTCTGTACCTGGCATGATCTGCCTTCTTTCTCTTCATCCACATTTCTGCAACAATTATTCTCTTTGTCAGTGTTTTTGAATTCTCCTGAAAGGTAATTACAACCTTTGTTGAGAGCTCCATCTAAGTCCTCATGATTATGTGAAACTGAAATTAAAATATTGAGTAGGATAGGCATAGAAATGGTTGCACTTCTCCTAGTACATTTTATTGTCTCCTTAACAAACAACTATTGCAGAAACATCAGCATTCAGGCCCTGTTGATGTTCATGCTGGTGCCATGTAATCATTACAATAAACATATTTAGATGAGCACATGACATTATAACAACAATCTCCATTAATAGGAAGTGAAGTTTCATGATTCTGCTATGCTTTGCCATGGTTTTTTTTTTTGGCTTATTGTTGGAGAAATATGGAAGTGTTGTGGCATGTGTTCTTGGTGATTTTTATATACTTTTATATCAAGGTCTTGCCTTTCATTCAGTTAATATGCTCCTATTTTCCCCTCCCTGCATCCCAGCATGCTCTGTGTCAATCTTCCCTGAACCCAATCCTGGAAACTTGAGATCCCCTGGATGTGTCGGAATGCCACCCTATAAAACCCCTGCGTGACTCTGTTTGGGGTCTTTTGTTCCTGACTCCTTCGGCGACAATAAACTTGGGCTGGAACTTCACGGCAAAAGGTTTCCTCTCACTCTTTCACTCAAACCAGTCGGGTTGGATGAAGCTACGATTCTCAGAGCCTGCTGTTCTAAGGACTCCGCCCGCAGGCACCCCCATTCGCCTGGGAGGCTCTCTGAAGCCGGGCCAAATCAGCTGCGACATGGAAGGACAGGATCATTTTAGTTTTCTAAAAGAGAATAAGGGTTTGATTATTTTCGATCATTTAGGATAACGATTTTTAGCTGTAAGAGAACTGGTGTTAGCCAGTCAAAGGCTTTTCAGAATAAAATGTCCAGCACTAGAAGCAGGTCATCTTAATTAAATAATTATGGCACTAACAGACATGTTGAAATTCTGACCTGCAGAGATTTATGTTTTCCTAAATCTTGCACTGAAATGTTACATTAATTTTGCACGTACCTTTTGAAAATGTATTCTGTAAAACTTGATAAATGACGTACTGAATATAATTTCTTAAGGTACTGCAGAAGCCTTTGTCTTGGTTTTGAAAAAAAACTTCTTTATTTATTTTTTTCAATACTAAGGCTCTCAAGGTGAAAGGAGAAAAAGAAACTAAACATAAAATCTGAGGGTATTCTGTTTCCTCTGTCTGAACACACACAGCAACAGAAACAAGTACAAAGCATTAATAAATGTAATTCAGAAATCATTAGTCATCTGTGATCACTGCATGGAAAAAATTAAATAGAAAACAAATCTGTCTTAGTGGCATGAATGGCACATCCATTCAGAAGCTGTGTAACAATGAGAACATGTCAACAGACAATAACAGATTAAAAACTCTCACCTTATGTCTACCACTAGCATGGGTTTGGATGTTTTCTTTGCTTTTTTGAACCCAAAATAAGCTCTACCTATTTATTCCTTATAGATCTCAGAAGAAAGTGCATCTCTTAAACTCCATTATTCCTAGATTTTGGGCTTCTGACAAAAACAGTGCAAGAACAAACAGTATTCAAAAGATCTCATTTTGCCTCCAGCTAAATTCACCAAGTGTCAAGGCAAGTGATTTATTTATTTATAAAGCAAAACCAACTCAGTTTTCAAAGCACTAAGATCAATATTAGGATGGGGAAGTTGTAAGGGCTGGAAACTAAGTTACCTGCTTGGTTCTTATTTTATTTAGCTTGGTTGCCCTGTTAAATGTGACCCTGTGGCAGTTTATGGCCCCCACATGGTACACACTTTGAGTGAAAAATAGACCCATTTGGCCACGGTTTCAGGGAATGTTTCTTGAGAGTTTTACACTGCTGAAAGCTTTATTGCTGCCATCTGTGGGAGAAGATCCAAACTTTCAAATAAATCTGCTCAATATTTTCCTGTTTATTGTCTTCACTTATGCCTACTCTTTCTATGCAGTTTCAAGCAAAAACATAATGAAAAAAAACCCAGAAAAAATTGCCCCTCATAGGTTCTCATAACTAAATGACAATTTAGAAGTTCCATCAGTTAGAGTAGCTATATCAGAGTTGGATTTTTTTTTTTTATTTAATTTTTTAAATTTTCCCTTCTGGATTTTTTTTTTTTAAATTGAAAATAGTCTACAGAATGAAAAACTTTTCATGTTTTTAATCGATCCAAAATATTTTTCACTTTTTACATGGGCTCAAGGTCTTTCAAAGTCTTTGTGAAAAGCCACAGAGACAAGATATTAATTTGGTGGTATCATAAATTAGTAGGCTCAAGTGTTAAATTATCAAGGCTCAAAAATCTTTTTTGTAATTATTAAAAATAATATGCTAGGTGCAAAACGTAAGTTTGAGTTCAGTTGGCTATTTTGCCACTCCTTTTCATACAGTTTTGGTAAACAAGCACATCTGTGACAAAGTCAGCTAAAAGCTCCATGTTCCCACAAAAAGTTTTTTCACAAAAGCAGTTTTCCAAGGGATATTTTTTTTTAATCTCATCCAAGAATTCTAATAGTGATACAAGCATCATGTTTTTTAAATACTTGTGGATCTTGGCCACTATCTTTATACTCATGGTATAGGATTCTTTGAGCTTGGAAAACCCTAAAATGTGGCGCAAAAAAAGGTAGAACTTCCAAGTTTTATTAGAAATTTTTAGTTGGTAGGTTTGTTGGTAAGTGTTTGTAGTTTTCACATCATAATATGAAATGTTTGAGAAACCGCTTCAATATTTAACGGAACCATAACAACCCAGCCTTTTTGACATTTTCATTTTATTCATCTAAGACAGATCTCAATATAATATCCACTGTTCAACCTGCCACATTTTAATAAAGGATCACACAGGATTGTGAGTTCATAAAATCGTAACTACTTTGTTATTGTTAATGCATTTTCTTCTGGAACATGTGCAATGTGTTGATTTTCCATAGTTAATAGGCTGTTCTTGCAGAATCCAATGTATAGTGAAATAAATAAGTCATTATGGAAGGGGAAAACAGTGCTTCTTTTAGGGACTCAGCTACCTCTGGTCTGTCATCCAAAAAGAAAAAGGACAATTACATTCAGTTTTTTGTGTCAAGCTTGGAGCTGCTGTGAGGGAGTGTCACCCATAAAGCATATTTGCTACCTGGCTGAAACTTCATGTGCTGATGGTCTGCATCAGGAAGGGATGAATGCCCTCAAGAAATTCAATACACAGGCAAAGCTGAAAACTATGACTTTGTGTAAGCCCTTGTAAGGCAACAGAGAGAGTGGGGTGGCACAAGTAAGCAGGGAATGCCCCAGTTCCCTGTTTGCACTGTACACTGAGCTGCATCAAGGTGGAGCACATAGGAGATGCCCATGGAGTCTGCTGGCACTCACACTGCCCTCTGTGTCCTGCTGTCCTGCAGACAGAACTCTAACTTGAAATCATAGACTTCTTTTTCTTTTTCCTCCCTCCATGGACTTTATCATTTTAGAAACTGCTGAAAACCTGTAGTTGTCTTTTTACCAGCAGCCCCCAGGCACATGGGAACACAGATTAGAAGCAGGATGTTCCATTACTCCAGGAGCTCACTACACTGCCAGGAGTCTGACTTCAGTTCCTCAAGTTTAAACTGTCATAAGAAGTAAATACAGTTCAGTTCCTCAAGGTTAAACTGTTATAAGTAAATACAGTACAGTTCCCCTTACTCCTTTTTCACTGTGCCTCGTAGTGACCTAATGACATCACATGACCAACCCATAAAGGAGTTTCACAAACAGTCCCGTCCTCAAGCAACCCTAAAGTAAATTCTGTAGCTTAAGTGCAAATAAAAAATCAGGGTCAGATTTCTCAACAGACTAAATTTTACCGTGCTTATAACCTATGGGTTGGACTTTTCCAGGTTTCTGCAACCAGCAACTTAATTTGTTAACAAGTATTTCATGGCAAAAAAACTGTCACTTTTCATTGTTGAGCAAAAGTGGGGGACAAAGGTATCCTACACACCTCTTCTGAGTTGATTCAGGCACTCTCTGAAAAGTAAATGATAGCTTCACTTTCAAAAAACCTCTGCAAAGTAGCAGTCTTCACCCACTTTATTAAGCATTCTAGGAGAATTAAAGCCCAAAATGAGCAAAATGTTTACAATCCAGTTGGGAGAAGAAAAACAGCCTTAGGAAAGAAAGCCAGCTATCATAATCTACATCTTCTTATACTAGCCTGGAACACTCATGCAATAGCTTTGTGGGACAAGCTTGGAAAAATCAATACCCAATATTTCCAATGAAATATCATTGGAAAACTTTTCATTTCAGCACTGGTCTCAGTAAGGAGCTGTAATGTATCTATGAACAATGTTTAGCTTCAATCTCTTTTACAGCCCTTCCAAACAGATGAGCAATTTTTGAAAAGTTACTGTTGAAGATGCACTTTTGCCTCTTCATCAAAAACATATAAAAATGAAATATATTGCAGTATTTATTGCAATGTATTACAAACCTTCATAGTGATCTGTAAAGATGCTCCTTCTCTGTGGCACTGATCTTCAAAAGTGATGAAGTAAAAAGCCCCAGATTTTATGACAGCTTAGCTCAGAATACATAACAGCTTCTATATTAATATGTATTTTTTCACCTGTAAACTTGGAATATGAAAAGAAACTCTGTACCTTGTACTATGCTATGAAGTTTAAATATGAAGAGAAAAAGGTTCAAGGAGTTATAACTAGGATGTAACAATATTTCTGTAAAATTAATATCCCTTTTTGTCTTTCCCTACCACACAAATCATTCTTTCTGGGTGTTTCATGAATTTTGTATTTGTTAAGTGAATCTAATTATCAACTATGTGAAAACCACTAGAGAAACAATAAATAAACCAGTATGACACAGGTATATAGATAAATTGGTCACTTAATAGTTAAGTTTGAAAGAAGGATTCCAAGACAAAACATGCATGAATAATAGCTGTGGTGCATGGGCCCTCTGTATCTGTAGCAAACTTTGTGATCCAGTTCTGTCAGCCTGAGCCAAGCAAACAGCTCTAATACTGCTCACTGAAGGACATCTGCTGTCCCTGTACCAGCGGTGAAAACCTCAGGAAAATTAGAGCAGTGATTCCTCTCCACAGACCCTGATGGCCTATGGACCTCACTTCTTCAAGGTGCTGGAAAATTCCATCTATTGCTGCCCCTAGACTTCAAAGCATTATTTCCATGATCAAGGGCTCCAGAATAAGACAGTTCTCTAATGAAGGAATGACACAAGTGATTACTGCCTTAGGCATGCAGAGCTCTCCAGCCAACTTTGGAAGTTCCCTGGAAAAGTAAAGGAAGACACAACAACCAGTCCTGAAAAGGGTGAACAACTTTTTTGGAAACCATCACTTAATCAGCTTTGATGCTGCAACTGGCAGCATTTTGCTGGCAGGAGGAGATAAAGAAATGAAGCAAAATGGATGACCAGAAATTACATTCATGGAATCATTTAGGGAGGGCATGGTTCAGCCTTGAAAACTACATAGTTTTAATTATGTTTGGTTTCTTTGTGTTGCTTAACCTACATGTCTCCTTTGTGTACACAGTGTCATTTTAATCCCAAGTGTTGCATGTCCACCCATCCTGTCAGGTTTGAATTATGGCTTTGCTTCCATGGGCAGTGAGAGAGCTCTGCCTGAGATAGTGTCCTCACCTCTGCAGGTAAGATATGATTGATAGCAGGCCCATGAACAGCACTGACTTTGTGAGACATCAGTTCTGGACAGTAGTTGTGTCAAATAGAAAAAGAGCCCCCAAATCCATGCACTTCAGTCACAGAGACAGCACAGATAGGATTGGAGAGGTGTAGATTGCAGGTGGAGAGACACCCAGAGAGGGGAATACTCACAATTGCTGGGAATAGTGAACAGCAATGCAACTACACAGAAAGTCCACAGGGGAGACTGAGGATCTGCAGGATTTAAGATCCATTGTTTGGATCACACTGGGTTGCATCTTGAGCAGACAAATTCAAAGCAGCATGTGCTACTTGAATATGGCACAGTCACAGATGCAAAGGACATGGGATGATTTGTAGATTGAAACATCCTATCATGGAAGACATGTCAGGGTGTGTACAAAAGAACCTGCAGACTTCTGAGATGCAGATGTAACTGCTGAACACATTTTTGGATCATCACTATCAATTTAGAAATATTATCTGTTGGCTCTGGGCTAGCCTTCAGGAATGGATGGCCTTAGCTGTCCCCCTTTTCCTTTACAGAAAGTTTTCAGTACATCCTCATTCCTTTGATGTAATAAAGGTTGATTTGCCTTTAAGATTTGTATCTATGGCAATAAATTGGAGCTTTCATATTATTCTACTGTCTTGAGCCAGTTCTGTTGTTTCTATTGTGCGCTCACTTTTGTGGCATTTCTATGGTCTGTTCCAATGTATTCCATATGGACACAAGTTCAGCTTGGGCTCAAACCTTTCGCTTGGGAGTACTATGGTTATGGGCAGCGTGCTGCTGAGTCTGAGCAAACCGGTTTGGAATCTATTACCTCCCACTCACTGCTGTCTAACTATATTTACTGGCTTCTAATTTTCTAAAAATTTGGTTGAGTTTATTTGCAACTCTTTACATGTGATCATTAGATATGCCTTCAGATTCACGCAGTGCTCTTAGTTAGAGAGAGTATTGAAGCAAGTCAGCTCAGTTATTTGGTATTGAATGTGTTCCTAAATTAGTAGTTTTAGGAGGGATGAAGGTGAAGTTGACTCATGAAATGAAGTAACTTAATACAAGGCATACACATTTATGAAGGAAACCAATCCCTGTGAGAATAAATAAAACATACATAGTGTCCTTCTCAATTCAGGCTTAATAGCAACCTTAGCAGTATGCAATTCACATTAATACCTTCTGCAATGAAATGCTTTTGATGTTTTCTGTATAACACAACAGAATTAGAAGACTGAAAATTCTTACATCTTTCAAATCTCCCTCCTTTCCCCAGTGAGATTCTGAAATTTGGACTATGAACAAGATCTAGATCCAAAAGAAAAGTACTTTGGTGCCTAACATTCAAGATTAGTGGAATTTAAGTTTCCCAGTCCAAAAGCAAACAATCCACACTGCTTTATTTAACCAATTATACGACTGTCCACTTCCCTGACCTCTCAGACAAAAATACATATCCAACTTATTGCACACCTAATGGAAGTTACTTCCTTCCAGCTGAGGCACAACAGCTCTTTTTCTATTACAATGTGCAATAAACCCTGGAAAGTTTTCAAGTGAACATGATTAGTCTGCAGAATAGAAGACCATAGTAACCATCAGCTACTTTCTGTTGAGGAAACAATTTCCAGTTGAAGAAGGCAGTAACCTCTTACATTAAATTAACACCATCACAAGCAATCACCTAATTATAGAAGTATCTATTTAGGTTCCTAATAATCTATTTTGTATGCGCTCAGTCAGAGCAGACTCTTGGCTGGACTAAGCTGAACTCAGTAGTTTAGTGTCTTGATATGTTAGACCTTGGTGTGCATCCCTAAAATATTGATTGAAATCCTATTAAGAAGCCTTCTTGCAATACTGAGATGTATATTGCAATTTATATTCCAAAATATTAAAGAAAATATTTTATCAATACCCATTTTTAAAATCCAGATAAAAGTTTTGGTTGATGTGCAGAAAAAGGAGCAGAAAAAGGATAATAACTTACTATCTACTGCAGAGAAAAGTTCAAAGATTTGATGATAACACTTTTTAGAGGACTTTGAAGTTTATAGCATAGTGAAGAAAGCCTTGCCACGGATTCTGAAATAATGTCAGAGTATCGTGGTCCAAGATTTAGGCAAAGGAAAATGAAAGAGCATAGCACCTGTCAAGAGGATACTGGTTTCAGAATTCCTGTAGAAATTTCTGAAGGGAGAAAGGGCTGAAGCAGACATGTATTTTCTAGACCTGGAACAATGTGTTCATTAACTTTCAGCACAGTAACAGTAAAACAGTAAGTAGGGTGCAGGCACCCTGTCACTGTGCCTGCTTTGTGTGATGGACATGCCATTCCCCCACAGGGAACAAGGCCTGGGAACATTTCGCTTTCTGCAAGAACAGCATTTAGCCAAATGCTAGGGAGTCTCAATCCAGATAGACAGCTGGGGCAGAACTAGCAGAAATGATAGGTGAGCCCAGCTTTCCTGAATGACACAGAGAAAAGACAAAATAATGATTTAAGATATTTGTAAAGACCAAAGAGCAGAATCCTTGCATAAACCAAACCAGAAAAAGCCCAACAAGGGGTGTGAGGAACTTCACAGAAATGCAGGTGGAAAGTGCTTACAGGTAAAGTTTCTTATAGAGTCAGAGAAAAAGGTAGAAGAAAGGTGATAAAACTGTGTACCCAAGGAGCAAATTATAATGAAAATTATCTATTTGATATGAAGGGTCAATGGAGTACACCAATATAAAGAGCAAAGAGCTTGGAAAAACACAGGGTTGTTGGGTGGAAAGCAGCCTCATCTCAGAGGAGCTTTGAACCAGGTGGTTTTTACACAGTGTTTGCAGCAACCTGGGAAACTGTGAGTGGACTGAAATGAGCCCTGCAGAAAGGACCTGCCTGCAGGGAGCAAGTCCCTGAGAGCATTACCATTGCTAGCTTTCTCAAGGCAACCTCCTATGTGTTTAACCTCTTTCTGGTCTTTATTGTCAAATTTTCCAGAAAGAACAGACATCAGTAAATCTGCTGACAGACTCCTGAAAGCTCTAATAACCCTTAGTTGCCCTTACCAAGCTTCATGGGAAAACAACCTACACCTGCCCATGAGCCTTTGTGGCTTCTATTTAAGTCAAACTGGGAAAATCAATCCTTTCAGCTATGCTGTAAGTTTCCATACAGCTGCATCTTTTTTCTGCTGCTGTAGCTTACTGTTTGGGTCTTCTGAACGTACTCTGGAGTTACAGTGTAGGTAGCATTATCTCTGGGCTTTTATTGAGGTGGTAATCTGCAGTGGCTAGCTTTGTTACTGTGGTCAGCCCACTACAAGCCGTGGCTAGTGGTGCCTGTGGGTCACAGGTATTCTTCTTCATATGGAAGCAGAGAAAGTTGTACTAGTCTGAAGATAGAAGTTGCAAGTTGTGCCCATACAGCTGTGCTGGGCTTCTAAGTACAAAAACTGCAGCTTTGCCCTTCAATACCTCCTATGCTTCATAGAACACATTTTATAGGAGCAGAATGCAGAGCTTTGGACAGGAGAGCCTGTCACCTAATGTGCAAATGCACATAAAGGTGGGGGAGATAACTTCTGTATTAGCCTTGGTGACCATGTGGTACAAAGCCTGGCTCTCTTAAAAAGAAAATCCTTTCCTCCTAAGATTCTTTTAAAGGCTTAAAGTATGAGAGCACTGGAAAAAAAACAAGAAACTTGCAGTTGATCTTAAATAATGTCATACAATCTCAATAAACAGGAGTGCAATAGCAGAGCCAGTCTTTTAGAAAATGCATGATATGTTGATAGTCAAAGTCATCTCATCATAGTTTAAAAGCTGCCCCTCCTTTCAGCTGCTGTAACTCTTGGAAGGTGGGAGACAAGTGTGAGCAGAGTGATTCAGATTGTAGTGGGAAGTTTTATACTTATTAGTGACATGACTCCAGGTTATACAGGGCTTGGAAAAAAAAGGCAACCTAAAGTAGTGTGTGGTTTTCTGCAGGTGTATTTCCCAACTAGCTTGTCACTCCTGTCCCTTGCAAGTGTATCTGGATGAACAGTGTACGATGCTGCATCACTGTCCTTCATTTCCCTCTTGCATGAGTAAAGGCAAGAAGGAGGGAAGTTTTCTGGAAGTATTCTTCCTCTGGGAGTTCAGGTGCTGCTGAACTTCCAGCTGCTGCAGTATTTGCTCCCCCATGCAGAGTCCTCTTGGTGATAACTCTACACTTCCCTCTTTTGCTCTCTGAGAACTTGAGGAACCACAGCAGCTTGCACTTAATAGAGCAACAAAAGAAATTTCAGTACTGCTTTGTGACTGTAACTAAAGCAGTTCAGGATCCTTTCCCTGACTTTCTGCCTACATTGCAGAGGAGGAAACATATTCCATATAAATATAAGGTAAATTATTTGATGAACTCCCACACTCCCATGCAGGAACTCAACTGTCATTAAATATAAGTCTATGATGACTGTAATGATGACTGTGGCAATTTGTGCAGTCAGAATGCTGCTCTATTGTCACCAGCATCATAGTTATTAAGCTTAAATGCACATGAGATGTCTTATCATATTTCATCACCGGACTGTGATGACTGGAAAATAGCACTGGGAACGTGATATTGAAGGGTACTGTCATGCTTACAGACTGATCCCAATAGTAGCACCTTTCACCGCAGCTGGTAGTCAAAACAGTCCATATTTCCATTTTTCTTATCTTTTCCTTGAGGGTTTTGGTAATTCTACTTCATCCAATTCTCTGTGTCTGAAGTGAGACAGGCAACTGCAATTCTGCAGGTCTTGGTGTTCAACTGTCCTTATACCTGTTTCCAGGGGACCCATTAAAAGCCAGTAAAATTTTCCTGACTCCAGATTCGTTGAAAGAACAGAGACAGCTCAAGATGTCTGAAAGCAGGGACTTTCTGGGCATAACCACTGTCCTCTCTCTTCCTTGGAGTTCCTTTCTGTGGACAGGCAGCCTGTCAGCTGCAGCGACCCTCTGTCTTGCTGCCATTTATTGCATCCCAACTCAGCTCTTTGTCATTAAATATCTCAACTTTGACAAGATTAGACTCTATTTTATTGGTGTAGTGGATTTTTTAGGGCAAAATTACAACTATATGTATGTCCATATGATCAAATTTCATTGAATCTTTAGAAGGAATCCTTTCTAGTTTTTAGGTTTGAATGCTTAGGCTTGAATACAATTGGAAAACAAGATCCCTAAGACAATATTCTAAAATGTGTTATAACCGGATGCACTTACAGAGATTAGTTTTATGTCTTGAGCCTACCACTAAATTCAGGTGATCTCTGTAAGAATGCCCATAAATCCTTTAATCCTAAATTCCAAACAAATCTTATTAAGCATAATGGAAAATTCAAAACGAGCACAGCAGGAAAATATTAAGCTAAGCAGCATCCTGTCTGAATTATTATGAATTTTGGGTAATCTCACTTGAATTTGTCACATTTGTAAACATAGCCTTTGTAGACTTTAGTCAGTTTTAATTGAAAGCCAAAGACAGTAAAGTACATTTCATACATTTTTAAAGATGTTCCTTAAAGAAATTGATTTTGCTTAATGACCTTTTTTTTTTTTTCTTATGATAATGTAGCAAATATGAATCTCTGGTTTAGAAAAAAGCCATTATAGGGAGTGGACTGAAAGAATAGTATGTCTTTAAAATGACCTATTTTCAGAAATCACTTGGCAATTTGTCAGAATTAGATACTTAACTAACCAAGACCCAATTTTAAAATAACTATGTAAATGAAATTATTTCAATCTCTTTTGAAGACAGGTAAAGCAAACTTCAGAGCATGCTATAAGGATCAGATGTCCTTCCAGCCACCTAAAATAAATTACCTTTAGTGTCTATGGTAAAATCCTGTAGATCAGCACAGTTTGTACAGCAATCAATCAACAGTTCCCTATTGTCAAGTGAAGTGGCATGTTTCCACCACTGATGCATAGCTGATTGGAGAAAGACAGGCTCCAAAGCAAGGAGCAAGATTAGGATCAGTTGAGGCAACTCTTACCTACTTTGAAAGTAAGTTAAAGTTTTTTCTAGGACTGCAGGATCTTGATAGCTTGTACTGTCCTCGGATAAAGGGGAGCTTTTCATTTGGGCTTCAGACTGACCAAGAGTTTCCTGGAGGGCTTCCACTCCTCTGCTCATATGAGACATAGATGACTGGTTTCAGGTGCTATCACTTTGAAAGATTGTGCTGAGCACTGGCCCAAAGTAAGATCATTCTCTAAGAGCAGGCAAAGTTTGGGACTATTCAGAGAAACAGGCTTGGTACAATATTGTAGACCTTGGAACATTGGAAATAACAGCTGCATATGTGTATCCAGTGAAATACAGCACATATTATATGGGTATTTGAAGGAGGATAAAATTGTCTTAAAGCACCTAGAATAATTTTTCTCAAAAGTAAATCAAATAAATATAGGATGATAAAATTTTGCAGTGTATAAAACTTCATATTCCCTAAAATTTCACTCATTCTCACCTGAGAATCAGACTATGTTGCAAAAGCACAAATTTGTACATGTAGGCCATAGCATGGCACACTTGCAAGGGATGATTTGGAGTCAGTGATTCTCAAATCCATTATCATCACATGGTTGGTTGCCATCAGAACTGGCTTCAAGATGCAACAGTGGTCTTATACTTCTATGCACTGATCTCTTTGATGCTTTTGTACAAAATGTCTTTACATAAAATGGAAGTTTAAGAGTATGGCAGGTTCCATGCTGAGACATGCACATGGCTTTTTCCACTGATTAAAGCACTTTGACTGAGGATTTTTCAGTTCCTAAAAGGGACAGTAGAAAGGAGGAAAAAATTTCAAATCCACAAGCACAAAATCTTGTTGCTTTCTGGTGGGGAGCAAGTTAAAGCAGAAGTAAGAGGCAGGACAGTAAATTATAGCTTTTTTAGCAGTTTTCCTCTCATGTGGCACTGATAACACAGTTGTAAGTATTGCTGAACAGTGTTTGAACAGTATCAAGGCCTTCTCTTCTTCTTACTCTGCCCTGTTCCCACCCTGCCCAGTGAAGAGATTGGGAGTGGGAAGGAAGCTGGAGGGTCATGCAACCAGACAGATTGCCCAAACAGACCAAAAAGCTTCATCATGCTGTGTCACGTCATGCTCAGCAGTAAAATTGAGAGGAGAGTAGGTTAGGGAATTTTGCTCGTGGTCTGAGTGAGCATTAGCCCCTATGTGGGAGGAGGTGAGTGCTTTCACTTCTTAGGTTGTTCTTTTGTTCTTTCATGTCTCCTTTGCTCATTAAACCATTCTTATCTTGACCCATAAGTTTTCTCTTACTCTTAATTTTCTTCTGCTCTCCCACTGGGTGTGAGGAAGGGAATGAAGTTAGAGTTGTGTGGTGCTTAGCTGTCCACTGGAGTTAACCCCCAATAGCTTACCTCGTTACCTACGTTTTTGACTCTTCATTAACAGGTTTTCTCTTTGTTTTTAAATTAATAGCTTAATCTAGCTAGAGATAAGAATCTTTATAAAATACCTGGCTAACTGAAATATCATCTGCACATCTGTGGCTGTTTGAAACAAAGAGGACTCACTGGGCTTGCAGCTCCAACACTTGCCTTTAGATCATTCAGAGTATAAAACATAATTTTACTTTACTACATAGGCTGATGTAGGAAATAGACATTTTTGGGATCCATAAAGAAGAAGAAATTTATTGCAAATTTATTGTGGTTAGGTCAGGTTCTAGAAAGAAGGGAAGACTTCAGTTCCTGGAACAGCTTGTAATGGCACTTCTATTTGTTTTTTGGAGTTGTTTTAACCTAGAAGAGAGGAACTGACATTGAACAGTGTATTGCAGTGTGGTTAATAAGGACTTTAATAAGTATTTTACTTTCCTAATCTGCTGTAGCTGCTACAAAGTAGCTTTAGGTTTTCTGTTATACCTTAATGGACAGCAGATTTTGAAAGAGGCATACTTGTAACTGTTAAACAATATTATGTTATAAAGCTCAGCTTAACCTCATCTTTACTTTGAATAGCATTTTTGAGTGTTCCAGTGCTCTCATATGAAAATATGAATATATTAGGGCCACAAATCTCCTGTGATTCCTTATAAGAGTGAAAAACAGTGTGGCTTACATACAGTAACTCCTGCAGGAGTCTATGTACAGTTCATCTATTCAGCATGAAGCCATGCAGGACTTGCAAACTTTCTAGGAGTACATGAAGGATTTTCTTCTGTAAAAAATTCCTATGAAATTTCTAGTGTCTAACAGGATTATTAAACATGTTGAAGTCCTGTGGAGTATGAGGCTCTACTACCGGTTCTAGGCATGGCAGATGGTATTGGAGAAATGCCTCTGACTTTTCCTTTTCTCAGATATATCCCATTCACTGCTTTATTTCTGGGCCTACCAATACCCACAAACTGTAGCATCTTGGTTGAAAAGAAAATAAATAACATTAGATCAGCTCTCTAGAAATTTCACCATAATCTTCATAAGTATTCCATAGCATTAGTTTGAGTTGCTATGTAATGAAACCTATTCTGTAGTCAAACTTGAGCAGTGGCAAACAAAGGTAGTCTACGGTCACGATAATGATCAGATATTTTGCACTGTCCCAAGAAGAAATAATTAAAGACATATGGTGAGCATTACCACTCATAAAGTACAGTCCATGTGTATATAGGTGAAAGTCTTTGAAAATAAGTTTCAGAAGCTAGAGCTGCTGCTCACAGTACCCAAAACAGCCTTCAATATCTAACCAGCTAGATTTAAGCCCAGACCATTGTAAAACAGTAAAAGGAAGGTATTTTGGACGTATTTATTCTTATTTATGCATTGTACTTATAAATCTGTAATGGAAATGGAGGAGGTCAGACATTATATAGCTGTAAGATGACAATAAAATAGCTAGAGATCAGCAATTAGTGTGTAAGAACAGTTATTGGAGAAACAATTAGATATAAAGCATGCTATGGCAGAACCTCCATTCTAGAATGTCATGCTTAATTGCTTTGTCTCGAATATTAAAACCTCTGATGGTGCTATTTCTGAGCAGAAAAAAAAAATCTGATAAACTGGATTTATACACCTTCATGCAGATTTTCTTTTGAATTGTATAAACGAACAGCAGAAAGTATTGCACCTAATTTTTCTGTGTTCAAGGAGACACTTATAGCTGAAGAAAAAGTAGACTAACTTAAATAACAGGTTCCTTTTTAGCACAAAAATTTGAAACCTAATTCTGTTTTTGAATGTTTTTAATATGTTTTTGTATGTGTAAAATGGATGATTTCTAATTGAGGAGAAAAAAAAAAAGGATAAAGCCTAATTCTGTTTTGATCAGTTAGAGCTGATGTAGTTTGCTGTATTTTCTCTGTGAAGTGTTTGCAATATGCTTTAGACATGTTGAAGTATTGCAGTTTTGACCTGTTTCGATTTCTTATTTCATCATAGCATCTTATTTTAAAGCCCAGAATCTGCAGGGTAACAAGATTAGTCTTCTGCACTGAAAGAGTAAGGTAAGAATGATTGAAGACAAACCTGGGAGAGTGTTAAAGTGCTTTCTAGTTATGTCTTGGACAGCATTGAACGTTGGAAGTATTTCTCCATAAAAGTAGGGCTACAATAGCATGACATTGCTTCTGAGTTAGTGTAGGTATTTCTACGGGGTGCAGCACTATGATGTGTATTGGAGTCCGGTCCAATATTACCAGGAGGTTGTGCCTGAGCTGGCTGGCCCTCGCTGTTCGCCAATGTGGTAACACTGTGATGTTTTCACCCCAGTGGTACCATGGGCTACCAGGATGTTACAGCTCAGGGCTTGGAGACAAGTCCAGGCATGCAGGAGCTCAGGTTTACCTTTCACTGAGAGGCTTCAAAGCGAGGTGAAGGAAGGAGCCGATTCTGATGGAGGGTTTTGATTCAGGGTTTTATTCCTGGCCCAAGGGCCTCTGAGTCCAGTAACTGCTCCAACAGAATCCCAACCGCATGGCAGGCTAGCTCTTTTAACCAGGGGAGAGGGGGAGGGAAGGAACACAGGTAATCACCAACCAGGTACAGGGGGAAGGTCCTAAGGGACAGAGGACACTTAGATGGCCCAATGTCTCTCCAGGGGTGGGAAGCATCTTTTGAATTCTGCCAACCACTCGACGCCCTTCTGGAATGCCAGTTGACTGGCAGCACTCATCAAGGGACAGGATATGGAAAGGAGGAATGATTGACAAATCTGGCAGGGGAATCCTCTGGGTGAAGCCTGGAGGATCCTTAGACGCACCACATCTCCCCCTTATTTTGTTTAAAATGAAGACGACTGGGTTTGGGGGACAGAATTCTTGTCAAACCGTAGTTGGTAAATTGGCTCTTTCTCTACAGGGGAGTCAGTGTTTTTTACTGAGGCTTCTATGTTATCTATTGGGGTACTGAGGGCTTCTAAGTGGTGGATTTCTGGAGGGGAAGATGAACTTGAAATTAACTTGTAAACCATGCGCTTGACTAACCCAATAACAATGCTAACAACTACAATAACAATGACTAAAACAAACAGTACTAGAATTACAGTTTTCAGAATAGATCCCAACCAGCCCGAGAGTCCCCAGTCTTTGAACAGTCCACTCAGCCAGTCATCAGTTTCTTTCTTGATTTCCTTCACCATGGTTTCCATCTTGTCGATTGTGGCATGGACATTCTCTGCTTTCGATGACAAATTGAGGCAGCAGAGATTTTCAAATTCTTCACAGCGGTGGTTGTGCAGAAGGAGGAGATAGTCTATGGCTGCCCTATTTTGGATGGTTGCTTGCCTGGTAATTTCCTCGTCTGATAAGAGGTCACTCAGGGCAGTAGAAGTGAGGTTTGCCTGTTTTGCAACCCAGCATTCCAATCGGCCCAATTCGCCCATGCTTTTTGCTGCAGAGATCCATGGCAGAAGGACTGTAATTGCGGTGGCCTTAAGTCTGGACCAGTGGACAATTTCCGAATTACAGTCTGGGTCCAGTTGCCTTAGGTCTCTTTTATGGACAGCCAATTTATGCGTATTGTTTTTCATTTGCCAATGCATTAAATTTGTTCGATTTGGAGTAAACAGGCTCAGCTTGCCCAAGGTGCATGGACCTCCGAGCAGACGAGGGGGGAGGCCTGCCCATGCTCTGTCTCCACATATTAAAAACACACCTCTTGGGAGTTCACGGGGCTTATAGTCAGTACTAGACGAGTGCGTGACTACGACTGATTTTTTGCACCAGTTTTTGACTGTATAGAGTGGGTTATTAGGGTCAGGATGGGTGTTTAGTTTGATCTCATGATATGGTAACTGAGGATTGAATTTAAAGTGAACGCAAAAAGTTGCATTCATGGAGCCTAAGAGATGGAATTCTTGTGATTCTCTTATTGGCACAGGTAACTGATTCGTCCACTTCTGCCAATACAGTAAAGGATTGTCAGCGGGGTAGCGACCAGGGGGAGTTGTGAGTTAACTTCATTTAAAGTA
>VZTB01002114.1:0-156751 GCA_013397245.1 Thryothorus ludovicianus
ATTCAGCATCAACCCAGAACAGTTTGTTATTATAATGGCAACTGGTAAAAGCAAATTATCTTGGCAAATACTTTTCAGCTGATTTTGAAGTCACGTAGTAATTGGTAGCAGTTCCATTTGCTGCCATTCTGACACAGTGGATGGCCTTACAGAAATAAATGGTTGCTTGGGAATTTTTCCTGTGGAGAATTGCCTACCATGAGACAAGGCAAGGAAAGACAGAGCACCTCTCAGAGTCAGAGTAAGACAGTGCTGATTTTCATCTATTAACATGCTGTCACACATGGAACAATACATCTTCACAGCCTCAAAACAGGGACACACTGCAAAATCTTTGTTATGATTTCCCGTAGCCTATTCCAGAAACACAGAGCTGGGTTTATGCTCTGGCTTACACAAGCATAAACTGAGTGCACTGCACTGATTATGGAGCATTACAGATATGAAAACAGAAAAGTCCTTTGCATAGTGCTTTATCACTAGGAAAAAGGATAGAAGAAAGGTTTTTTTTCATTGATTAAAGGACTTGCAAGAGGGAACTTGTCTCACTATTGAAGGTACTAAAAATATTTTGAAGAACAGAATGTGGGTAATTTGTGTATTGCTTTCTTCAAAGATGCACTTAGGGCAGAAGGTGCATTTACCAATGCTTTTGTCACTCTGTAAGTGTTTTTTTTTCTGTGAGAGACAGCCCTTATTGTCATAAAAGTTTTAAAATAGAAATATGCTGAAAAAATAGATAATTTTAATCCTGTAAGGAAAAAAAAAACCAAACTAAATAGCCTCCCTAAATTTAGACATTCTGGACATGAATCCTCTTTAGACATGTGTCTCAATGTAAATAGCAGTGTGGCTTGAAGCTGTGTAAGTAACCTCTTCAGGTGCATGGCTGCTTCCTGCTCACTGTCTATCAAAATGATCATTTGCGTCAACACTCAACTTCCTTATTGATGGAAATGAAAAATGTGATAGACCTTTGACAGTGTGATATTAAAAGAGCCTTTCTGTGCCGAATAGTCAGCAGATAGCTTGTGTTCATTAGCTCCACACTCTGCATTCAATCAGTCCTTACACTCTTAATAGAAAAAGGTTAAAAACATTCGCATTTGGACTTGTTGATGTCATCCACCAAATTGGTGCATTTTTACCATGAAAATCACAATTCTTTCCATTTATCCTGAGCACAGCTACCTTGGAAAGTTGCTGACTGAAGTGTCAGTGGCAGCTATTACTAAGGGGAACATTTGCTTCACTGTGCTTTGTGTGAACCCATCTGCCTGCATGTGACAAGTTTCCCAGAAGTTCTTCCCAGAGTGGACAGGCTCACCTGCCCCTGCCTGCACTGCTGCTTCTCCTCCATTGTATCATTAATTTGGGAAGAATTCCACTTGAGCCAGAGCCGTGACTGTTGTGAGCTTGTCTTCTGCAAGCCTGCCATGTGGTGTGGAGAGGAAATACGAACAGGGACAATCACTGATGGTGCTGCTCAGGGGAGAGCTGAGCTGAGCTGTTGCTGCCAGGCATCCTGGCCTGGCTCCAGAGCAGCACCTGTGCCCCTCCACAGACCACAGTGAGACATCTTCCACTCTGCTGCTGAGGGATGTTGCATCCTGTCTGCAAAAGACCCCAAACACACCCCTGGCTCATCCTTTACACGCCTGTGAACCCCAGCAGGGGTGATAGTATTTAACCATTGATCCTACCAGGGAAAAACAATTAAAACAGAAGATGGTATGCTAGGCCATTTTCTTTTTTCAATTTGTAGATTTGTGTTGGTGGAATCAAAAGCCAAAAAAAGTCTGGAAACAAGCTATGAATGTGCCTGAGATAAACAGGCTGTGACATGAGTGCACAAACTGCCTGTGCTCCAGGCTGAAGAGGGGACCAGGCACACGTGGCAGTTCTCTCTCTTAGATAGCTTTCACAAGAAACTTCTGCTTGTGGGCATGACTGCACCAATGCCAAAAGGAAATCTGCTTACTCAAGGCTGGCACCTTAGTTTGGGCGAGTGGCACTGGGGGTTGTGGTTCACTGATGGGCTTGGCAGTGCTGGATTTGGTGATCTTGAAGGTTTTTTTCAAATTAAGCATTTCTGTGATTCTGTGTCTGACGCTGACATAGTGCTGAGTAATCATGTGATTCTATGAATGCTAAACATTTGAGATCAGAGTGTAAGTTGAAGAGCCTAAACCCCGCGTTGCTGTATTTTTTCTGCATTAATTTGCATTATTTTAATTTCCAAATATGAATAATGGGAATGCCAGCAAAGCTTGATAAACAGTTTTTGCCAGCACTGATAAAAATAACCATTTTTTTCGTACATGCAGTTCACCTAACTGACATCTCTTGTGAATATGGTGGGAGAGGAATTTTCTTTACTACAGTACATACCTTTAACAAGTTTCTAGCCCTTATCAAAGTTAGACACACGTCTCTGCCTTTACTTTAAAATATTTATTTGGAATAAGAATTTATAGGCCTTTCTAGGAAAGGCTATCTGTCAGGCATCCAAATTCTGGGCTAGCAAGATGAAAAAAAATAAATAATTGTGATGACATGCTGATGGTTCATAAATTTAAATAGAAAAATAAATAGAAAATTGTTTAACAAATCAGAGTGAAACATTTTCTTCCTTTTAGCAAACTACCTGTGAGCTGCATGCATTAATACCAGGTTATTTAGGGAATAAGTCATCTTGCACGTAGCTGATTTTCTTTGATTATTTTCATGTGCACCAGGTCTTACGCAGTTGCACATCTGGAAGGTGCTTCAGAAGCTTTTGTTATTCAAGTGTTTTTCAGAGCATTGTTGTTGCTAAGCATATAAATAATCTAGACTTAGCAATTGCATATAATTAGATTTATGAAAGGAGAACTACCTTAATGTATTTTATAGTTTTACTCTAAAAATATAGTAACTTGCAACTTATAGTAGCTTTAAAATCAGAGAAAAAGAGCTGCATATGACATGGTATTACAGGGTAGTGTTTTCCTTATTTACTTTTTACTGCAGCATCAGGGATGCTGAGAAAATGTCATTGTCAAAGCCAAATTAATTCCTAGGATCAACTCCAAGGTGCTTCTGGGACTGAGAGGATTTTGTAAAAATGTTTTATAAACACCAGTGAGTTAAATCTCAAAACATTGGTGAGTTGGTGACATATCTGTGGTGGAGATGGACAATCTGTGTTATAACTGGATTGGCCTCCCTGGAAAAGTCTCCTTAATAAATGTGTTTGTGCACCTAAGAGATTGAAGATGAGTTTAAGGACAGCTCTCAGCTCTGGACCTCATGTGTAATCCTTACACATTCTGCTTCTGGACACGAGGACATGTGGGCCCTGACCCATAAAGCAATTTAGGACAATAAGTGTGAAAGTTGCATCATTTTGGGAGAGCTCCAAGTGTGCTAGAGTTCAGCACTTACTGTTTAGGGCTTCACCCGATCAGAGACACAGTGATTCCACCATTGTATGGTGTATTTGATAAGGTCCTGGAGATTTTAAATGCTTGTACTGAAATTGTGCTATAAAAAATTTGGAAATTGAGTAATTTCCTTTTTTCCCAGTGAATATTTAAAGAAAGTCAAAAGCGATGTTACAAAGTTTTAATGAGTACATGTGGTGAGAATTTTATTATCGTAAAAGCTGTAGGGTTTATCAGTTGATATAGGGCTGGAGTTTTTCATTAGCCAAGGGCCTTTCGGAGTTTCTTGGGATATAGCTAGAAAACATTCCAAACAAATGAATATTCTATTTTAAAAGAATAATGAGACATTGAGGGTTTTATAGACTCCAAAGTTTGCTAAACCAATATCTCTAATTAGATGGAGAAACTCTCTATAGAGGCTTTGCATCAACGGCAGTACGCACAGCAAATGTTTTAAGCATTTACATATCAAACACTGCTGGCAGCGTTTTGGCAGCAATCCCGAGCTGTAGATAGTTTTAATCACATTTGTTCATTAATCCTTGGTGGAATTCTCTTATATGGTCTCTTTAGGATTTTCATTTAAGCATGTGTGGCTGCTTCTCAGCAGTGGGCTTATTTATTTATTTTATGAATGCCATCTGAAGCCTTGAATTTATAGAAAATAGGTTGTGGAGTGGCTCAGGAAACAGACGACGGAGTATATTCTATTTTCTCTCAGCAGATCTCCTTTGTACCCAGACATTTATGTACTCTCACTAGGAAGAGCTTTATTCAGCAGTATGCCATCTAAAAAAGACTTCCACTCTTTTTGACTATGCGAGTTATTTTCTTTTCCATAGGAAACAGACAGTGGTTGAATGGGAAGCAGTAATTGAAAGCACAGCCAAGATGACTGTATTGCTAATAGAATGTCTTGGGCATCCTACAGCACTGGCAAGGCTGTAGGGAGAGTAACTGCATCCCTTGTGATGAGTGATCAGCACCTGCAGCATCCAAATGCAGAAGGCTGACACTTTGAAGTACACAGGTGTGAATTCCCAGCCCAGATGGCAGCACTGCTGCTGGAGCACAGCTCTGATCTCCCAAGTACTCCAGCGAGCTGAGCTGCTGAGGCAATAGTTTTCTTCCATTATCTTGTTCCTCCGTTAAACCTGACTTGAAAGACAAAACAAACCACTTAAGACAACACTGTTGTAAAAGCAGAGGTATTAACTGTCACCCTGAGCCTTCCTCATGCAGTTGGCCTATGAAATCGTGCCTGCTGTTCTCATTTTTGTGGTTTGTTTTATGAATGGCTGCTGTTACAGGAGTCAGCTTTGCTGAGAAAGGCCTGCCATGCTAATCTTTGTTCTGTGATGGATAGCAAAGGCTAAATATAGCCTTCCCCTTTCTTTGCATTTTTAGATGGCAGACTTGTTGGGGCTTTTTCCTTACTTCAGCCTGGGTCAGGCTCTTCTGAGCCTCCCCTTGCACTAGATTGCCTTTGGAGGGACAGGAGAAGTTGGGAGCACCAGTAAGAGGGTCAGGCTGCCCAGCCAGGGTCTGAAAGCTGAACCTTGCAAACTTTTTCCCATATTCTTCTCATGCTGCATTTGCTTGGTTGATCATCTTGCTATAAGTGTTCCTGGAGGAGGTTTTGTAGGTTTTTGCTTTTTTTTCTGTTGAATCATTCATCTGTTGCATCCTTTTTAAGGTTGCATGCTGTGCCCATATATGTGTCAGCTGTCCTGGTGGAGGGACCAGAACAGGTCAGGGTCCCTTTCTGGAGTGGGAAGATGCCATGAGTGCTGCTGTGCCCCAGCAGAAGCTTTCAGAGTGCACTGGGTGCTGTGCAGGTGTGTGCAGCAATTTGCAAAAACCTTCCCTGTCTCCTGGGCTGCTCTCCTTCCTCCCCAGCTCTTCTGTTCCCTGTAGTGCTGCAGGATTGTCAGGCAGCTGCAGAACCTGGGGAGCCAGGCTGAGCACAGGCACTCCTGTGTAAGAGGGAGAGGGATAGCCCTGGGCTAGGAATAGCCAGGTAAGGGACTCTCCTGAAGGGACTCTGCCATTGGGATTTGGTAGTGCTGGCACACCCAAGTACTCTGCTATACTGGATTAATGAATATGAAATTAATAACTTACTGAAATTAGTGAGCTTAAATATCATTGTAAGATTTTATTGAGAAGAAGGTAGCAGAATTTAAGGCATTCAATTCTTCCGCTTTCAAGCTCTTGTGTGCACATCTGCATGTTTACCCATGTTTAGCTATATCAACCATTAATAGTGTGCTTAACTCTGAACAGGTGAGTTTGCCCTGTAATTCCAGGTTTTATCTCTGCAGTCTTTTCCTTCTCTAGTAACCTTGTAGAAACAGTTTTTTGGCAAAGAGCTGCCAGAGTTGCTGTAGGTCTGGGTTCTGTAGGGCTGTGCTTTCACACAGTCACAGGAGTCCTGGGAAAGGAAACTGTGGGCCTGAGTCAGGAGGGTATGGGTGGAAATACCAAAGCTTTGGGCACTGGGAGAACTTGTAACAGTTTTGACTTATCTCTTCTGACTGAATGTTTGCCTTCATCATCCCTGCTTCAGAGGTCCTTCATTGCTGCTTCAAACCACAGCAGCCTCCTTGTCCTATTCTCCCAAACATTTTGCCTTTGTGTTTCTTTTTCTGCCTTTTCAGCTGCTTTTGTAATCCTTGCCTTCCACTCCAGCACCCCACACGAGGCAGAGCTACTGCTGTGTTTGCTGCCACCACTGCTCACCATGGCCAGGGATAATCCCCTTCCTGCACTAACTCCTCCTGTGAAGCAGCCATCAGGCTTGTCATTAGATAGCCCTATGTTAATCAAGATGAATAATTAATGAACTCAGAGCAGTTCTTTTCCTTCGCCTGATCCCTACACAGAATCAAACTATCTTGTTTCCATACCTATGTGCTGCCAAAAGCTTCTGAACTTTTGATCTAACTTAGCCAAACTGTTACTAACTTGTATAGGTTTTGACATAGCAATAATCCCATTGAAGTGGCTGCTGTTCCCTACATCCCTCAAGTTGCCCATGTGTTGAAGCACCTTGCTGAATCAGAACATTTTTATTAGCCATCGCTGTCTTCCAAAAGAAGAAATCTCTTGTTTTCCTTTTCTCATATTCTCCGAAGGCTTTCCTAATCTGTTTTCACAGCTGCAGACTGAGGGCATCTCTGCTTTTTGCCTGGATTAGTCACTAGGGTTGGAGGGTTTGCCTAAAAGCAGCAAGACCAGCACTGCCTCTTGCTGCCCGCAGTGTCCGGCCATGGTTGTGTGCTGGGACTCGCTTGTACCTCTCTGCACAGACAGTGGAAACACAGAGTCAGTGTCTGTCTTCCAGTTTTTCATTTCAGCCCCCAGAGTCTGGCCATATTCTGAAATTATTACCATACTCAGCATGTGCTTACTGAGTGCCTGGTTTGCTGTGGTACACCCTGGGACACCTCAGTCCCAGGCCAGGGGCCGCTCATGAGGAAACACCAGTAGCAGACTTTGCTTTGAAATATCTTCCGAATTTCCTTCTGGATATAGGACACACCTTTTTCTCTCCTTTAGACCTGTAACTCTAATCTTGACCTAAGCCCAAGCAGAGTCCCAGCCCAGGGGCCCAGCCACATGCCCAGCTGAGCAGTGCTGTGGGTTGAGTCCCTTCTGGAGCCCCAGTGCCTGCCCAGCTGAGTGCTGCCATCCTGAGCAGCACTCTGCGGGGGCTTGGCTGAGCTTTGCTGAGTGGCATCTCAGCAGGTGGGCACAGTGCCCCTGCCACCTCTGTCCACCCTTTGCTGCAGGGGGGGAGCTGTGGGACCTTACTGAGGTGACCCCAGCAAGGGTCTGGGGAAGATGGGCACCCCCGTGCCAGCTGGCAGACCTGCCCTTGCTGAACACCAAACCTGCATCAGTGAACTCAAACATGCTTTGTTTCTCATCACTTTTCTTCACTTGTCACGTTCTCATGGCAGCCCTCCCCCACACACAAGCTTTCTCCATTCTTGAAGTTCACTGGAGCATGTTTTGCATTTCTCCCTGTGTGCTGCACACCTGAAAATGCTCATTTTCTCTCGGCCTCTCTACACTCACACCATCCTCCTCCCTGCCAGTGATACAGGTAACCAGCTGACTAATCCTTCTCCCTGGTGCCTTGCCCTCCAAGTGAGTTTGATAGCAAAAGGAAATAGGAGTGAGAGCTGTGTGGATGCATCCATCAGGTCCAGCCTCAGGCACCAACTGCAGAAGGGCTTTGCAATTTGTATTCATGCTGTGTTACACCCTGGGGAAACTGATAGGAATGTGATATGTAATATTAGTGAATTTTTAATCAGTAGCATGAGCTACCCTCCCTCTCCCCATGACTTTATTCCCTTCTTAGGAAGGCTATGTTGCACTTGTTACTTTCGGTTTTACCATGATAGTTAGTAAAAGATTTTGTGCCAAATTTATGCTCAGTGAATTATCCCTGAAATTTGTGGAGCTACAGCAGAATTTAATTTGGCAGTGTGGAGTTGCTGTTGCTCCCAGTGATTTCTTCAGCTGAAAATCTCAGCTTTCGATTGCCTTACTTAGAGAAAACGCAGGCCCACATCTCCAGTCTTTGTCCAGAGGAGTGCCAGAGGCATTGGAAATAGCTGGTGCCAGAGGCACTGCCATGGCAGGGACTCTGCTGCTGCTGTCTGTGAAGAAGTGTGGCAGCAATCTGTGCCAGAGGCATTTAGGAAATCTACCCCTGAAGGCAAAGTTTTCTGAAAGGTGAGGCGGATTTTAACAAATGCATTAACATCTATGGTGTGTTCAATACCTTTGATTTTCTTCTTACTGACTTCTGGTGGATTAAGTCAGAGGTGATGTGCAGCATCCTCATGATGTTGGGGCCAGAGGAGCACTTTGAATGAAAGTTTAATAGAAATTCAATGTGCTATCATGCTGAGCATAGAATTGCTTGACTGTATAAACCTAAATGTCAATTAACTAGAAAGTTTTACCAAATGGAGCTATGATGTTTTAGTTTCATGTTGTCAACAGAGAAAAGAGGCATATTAATTGACAAGAAGTAAAACTCTGTATGAGTCCTTTAAAACAAAACATTTAAAATATTCAAAGTAGGACCAAGATAACACCAATGTTTTCACGAAGAAGGAAAATACCAATTATTGATTACTTTGAGAGCTAAGCATCATTTGGACATTTATAAGAATTATCTAAAAACTGAGAAGCAATGAGAAGTTTGTATGGCAGCCCCAAGTCCTGACACAGTTGGTAGAATACTGCTGAATAGCAAAATACAGGTTGGTGAGCAATCTAGAAAGGATGATGTTTTATTGAGTGGTGTGGATTGTTACTTTGGTTGATTTGATTTTTATCCTGTAAGGAAATTAAAGCTCAAGCACTTCCAAACTTGATTATATTTCTAAAGATCATCTTTGCATGCCAGCTTTTGCCTAGAAACTCACCCGAAGATGTCAGCCATTGAAACCATTTCATGTGGAAGCATTGCTAAGTAAATCCACTAAATGCCTATTCATCCCAGTAAGATGGAGAGTCACTGGAGCAGCAAATGTGAAAATCTGCACAGCTTACTATACAGAAAGCAGTTTCTGAGTTTGCCAAATTGAGATGCAGAGTGTGACCCTGGGAGGTATTGCAGCTCTCATGAGGGAGTAAAGGAGGAGGGTCTCAGGGCCCTGTCTGTCAGGATGGTTGATTGACAGATAATTCATTTGGTCTAGACAAAATCAATGAGATTATGAAAATAGTTTACTTGGCTGATAACATTTCCAGGTTGTTGCAGCCTGACTCCAGAAGTTAAACACGTTTTGTGCAGTTAAACACATTCAGGTTTAACCTGGTTTTCTGTGGCTTATAATAATGAAATGTTTTCAAAATACAGTATTATTGACAGCTCTTTTATCTTGAGTCTTTCTGCCACCAACTTCATCACAGACCATTGCTTAAATGGTGTTGTATCCATAAGGTTGTGGGTTTGAATGCAATTCAGGAGATTAGGATCTTTTTAATGTGATTTATTCAGTTTTCCTAAATATGCTGACCTAGATAAATAGAGAACATTTTTGCTCCATTGTTAAAGAAAGAACAGACCACAAAAGCTGTCAAGCGTAAATACATTCTTGGACATGTCAGCTGAAATTTTGAAAATGCTGGTGTCAGATTGCCTATCATGCTAATTGGAATTCACCTTCTAAATTCCTTTGTTCCTGTTGATTATATTGCCTTTTTGACATCAAAATCCTCTTGTGTTATGCATTCCAACCTTGGCCCGTTTCTCTATTACACAAAGAAAACAAATAAAATGCCAATAGATACTGAACCAAATTCCCTAGGAAATATCAAGCAAAGCATGTAAAATGGAACTATCAGTGCAGTCATCTTGCAGCTGGATTTTCATACTTAAGAAGTGTTGAGCAGTATTACTTCATACATACTCTCTTACAGTGCTTTAGATACCTGCCAAGGGTTGATAAGAAATTTGTTAAGGCATTATAAAGCTGTGCTTCCTTCTCAGTATGCTTTCCTGGGTAGAGGGGGTCACTGAAGTTTAGCAGTAGGATGGAGAGGTTTTTTTGAACCACCTCCTTCAGAATCTGAGAATGGTCCCCAAATGAGAGCATTGTTCTAGACGCAGTGGTTTTTCACAGTGTAATTTGTGCACCTTTTGTTCTTTCTCTCACAGGACAAATGATCAGCTCGTGGCTTTCCTGTCCAGATACCGTGATATGAACTTCTTGAAATCACACGGGAGGGACAATGCAAGGTGAGCTGGCCCCTTCCTCACCTTATTCTAACCAGAGCACTGAGAATTATTGTATGGTGATGGTTTTCCAGAATTACCTGATTGAAAAAAATCCCTAGTCCAGGAAAGAGAAGTGAATTAGGAGGAAACCCTTTTCTGAGGATGGTTGTTCCTTGGTCCAGAGTCAGAGATGCTTTTGTGGGGAGAGAGGCAGTAAGCAGGCTGATGTTGCATCCCCCGTGGGCTTGGCAGAGGTGGATGTTTTGTGAGCAAGTGGCAATTGTCCCACACACCAGCACTGCCCAGGTGGCCCCAGGCACTCTGGTGAGCCAGACCTGGGTTAGCTGAGCTCTCAGCACAGCCTGGCACAGGCAGAGCCCTGCCTGTGGGAGCCTGTAGCAGCCTGCAAGGCCAGTAAGAGCGAGAATGGTGGCTGGAGCTTATCACACTCTACACTAAACACACTAAAGTTTGGAGGTCCTTGAATCAAAATCCTTCTTCATCCACCCTGCACAGGTCTCAGGGAGAAGAGAATGTGCTGTGTTTCCCACCAGTCATCAGTAATACTTAAACTTGCCATTGTGGTTTGAGGGAGCAGCAGTGACCAAACACAATCTTCCAAAGGCTTTAACAACCTCTGCAGATGGAAGAAGTTTCCCATTTGACTGCAGTGGTCCTGTTTTCCTATTTATTCATGGTTTTGCTCTTCCTCTTTCTTTCTGGCTTTGTACCATAGCAGCAGTCCTGCTGCACTTCCAGCAATGCCATATGCTGAGTCCCAGTGGCTTCACATCTAAAAATATTGTTTTATTCTGCTTGGGTTACCAGATCTTCCCTTTATTCTGTAAAATGTCAAGTGTACCCAGAGAATGTGACACACTGAGTCGTGTGCTCAGCACAGCGGGCGGGCAGAATAACTCACAAGTCTCTCTCTCTTCTTGGCCGTTCTTACTCTTGTCACCAGATTTATCAATTCTGTCATGTCCCTGTTTAAATTAAGTCCTCAAGAGCATTCATCTTGTGTGTGCACAAATTCTGTTGCAGGTAGTAAAAAATAATCCTGTGAGGAGTAATATTTAAAGCCAAGTCAACAGTTTTCACAGGAGAGTCCCTGGTTTGGGAAATGCAGAGTGTCAGAGTGATTGGCAGTCTCAGCTTTAGCTGGCAATAGTGATCGACAGCAGAGTTTGTGGAGAAAAGAGGAGAGAAAGAGCCAGGGAAAAGCAGTCAGTCTCTTGCCTCCTTGGTCCTCTAGTGCTTCTGAGTCTTCTCAAATTCCCTGAGCTTGCCAAGGAAAATAACCAATGGATTATGGCACACCAACATCAGGCTGGTTCAAACATGCCAACTTCATCTGGATCAGAACAATTTAAAGCAATTAAACACACTAAGCTGATATTAATTAATAATGAAATGACCTAATGTGCCACTTGTCCTTCCGTCACAGGAATAGTAAACTCATTCAGTAGTTCAATGGTTTTCTTTGTATAAACATCTAAATACCTTTTAGCTTATTTCAACATGTCACCGTGTTTAACTTTTTCCTGGATTTCCACTATAAATTCCCTGTGCATCAAGGAACATGATCTGGGACATGAGTGCAGATTTGCCATCCCTGTCTGCCATGGTTGCCTAATCCCTGAGTCCCATAAGTGCTCCCACTGCTGACCACTGGATGAATGGATCCTTTCACATTACCCCTTGGCATGTCCCCAAATTTTCTATCAGGGAGGTGGAGGTGGCTTCCCTCCTCCTGCACAGCCCAGGCAGCTGTAGACACACTCAAGCCAGCAGCTGCAAATGCCTCTGGGTAATGATGGTGTTGGATAAAAACTCATGCCATTGTTTCCAAAAGCTGATCAAAAATTAGTTATCCCATTTTTGGGTGAATGTCCAGCTCTACATCCACCTGTCGAGAGAGGAACATCTAAAGTGAAGATTTCTAGTTTCATGTTTAGTGTTTGAGTGACTCAGTCTTGACTAAGCTGGTCAGTGTGCCCTCTGCTCTCCCTGTCTGACACACAACTGCCACCTGGCTGTCCCTGAGTGCCCAGGTGTGAGCTGTGCTCATTCCACTGAGGTTTATCCCTGCAATCAGAATGGCGAGGTCCTCTGAGCTGAAATTCCTCCTGCAAGCTCAGGCAGGTGAGCCAAGAGCAAAGGCCCACCTAGGCTGTCACCTCGTGTCCATGTCCTCCAGCCAGTGTCCCCAGGGAGCAGAAGAGTGTGTTTGCTGTTTTGCAATATTCTCCCAACCTCTGGTGACCTTTGCCTGGAGAATTTCCACAGCTAAACTCTGTGACTTGCTCATTATAAGAGTAAGGGATAGGATTTTTTTCTGATTAATTTTTCTAGTTTTTAAATTTTGCTCTTTGCTTTATCCTGTCATAGCCCAGGGGAAAAGAAATAGCCCATGAAGAGAATGGTATGGCCAAGAGCTTAGTAAGCTCTGGAAGAGAAGCAACAGCCTCAAGGATTGGCAGCAAAAATGTTAAGAAAAAAAAAAGGGCAGCTTTTAGAACACAGGCCAGTGTCCATGTTATTGGGCAATAGAAGAAAACTCCCTTTGGATATCCTATCTCAAAACACACTGGAACAGATTTTTTTTCTTTTTAATAACTATTTGAAGCCTTAATAAGGAAGGGCACACTGGACTATGCTGGCTGCTGCCCTGTGTACAATAATGATTCATCTGGTCCAAGGTGTTTTTCTCAAAACATGTTAACTAATAATACAGGAGCACAGCATCTAAACATAATTGAGAGCACTGTATAACCCTTGCTGATCCTTTTAATTTGTGGATGAATAATGGCACCTAATCAATACGCTTTTCAACTAAGTCTGCCTTGTAAACAACTGAAAACTCTTAATTTTAAGCCATCATAGTTTTTGGATCATACAACAGAGAAAGATTAGAAGTGCCATCTTAAAGCTGAAATGCTTGTACAGCTCAATTACAGTCTACTTTGTATTCAAGCCATGGTCACAATCAGTACATGTTTTACTGCCAAATAAGGAGAGAATCCAGGCTTCCTTTTAGAGAGTTAAGTTTTAGTTATGCCAAAGTCATGAAAAAGTACATCACTGATTTTCCTTTAGTGACTTCAGCAAAGACAATGGACATGAAAATGGCTCCTTCACTCAGCTGGAGAAGCATTTCCTGACAGAGGTGGATGTGTGGAATGAAATTGCACACAGTGGCTGGAGCTGTTACACAGTGCTTAGTGGGCAACACATTTCCTCTTTTCAGTGTCTCAGACTATTAAAAGCAGGTGAATAACCTGGTAGTTGTATAAGCTATTGCAATTTGGAATATGCAGAAGGTTTTTTCTTTTTTTGGCAGGAGCAGCACCTATCAAACGTATTATAAAATATAAAGACAGTCAAATGTGACATCTTCAATGATAGGCAAGAAAAGGAGGGGTTTGTATGGAAACCTCTCCACAGCAGTCATTTGGGAAACTGTAAACATGCTGAGAAGGCTGGATGCTGTTAGATCTTAGAGGAATCTTGAGCTTGTAGGCAAAATACAAACAGCTAAAGAAAAGGCCCTTAAAATTTTGGTATCTGCCTATATTCTTTTCTTCTGCTGATTTTTTTTCTCTTCATTACTGCTGTTCTTTGCAGTTGTGTTGCCCCCTTTCTGGTTTCTGGGTTCCAGATAATTTTAGAGATGTTGCTGAACTGTACTGAGGAGCATCCCAATCCTATCCCAGTTCTCAGAAAAACCTTTAGCTACCGAAGGACTGGAGCACGTTCCCAAAATCCCCACTGCTGGCACTCATCCAGGTTTCACCCTCATTTCAGACATGCCCTTTCTCCTCAGTGGCACACACTGTTGGTGTGCTGTACATGGGGCTGGTGGTCAGTCAGGAAGATGGATCACACAGTGAGCACTGTTGTGTGTTGCACTGATGAGCTGCCCTGTAAGTACCCAAATACCAGGGGGAAATGGATTAATTATCACTGCTGTTGGTATAGTTTAGCCACATGTCCTAGCAGCACTTACATTGCTGCTCATGTAAGATATTTGGTGGTTCCTTTGGCACAAATTACCCTCAACTTCATACTCTTTTTGCTAAATCTTTTAGAACACTTGACTGTTCTGGAGCACATGGACTAAAATCTATTTTTTGCTTGGAAGTAGTTCAGCCCAACAGTTGCATGAGAAGTGTAGCGACTGAAATAGCAACATGCATCTCTGCAAAGACACTGCACTTAAAAAATTTAGACATTACAGTTAACTTTCAAATGTTCTTAGTGCTTTATGCTAAGCATTAGGGGAGCCATAAAGCCTTTACGGCTTCTGCTTGACAATTCACCTCCTTGTAGGGCTTTTATTTCTGCTCACTTCTGAAAAACAGTGCTCAAGCTGTCAATGCAAAGAGAACCAAAACCAGCCATATTGACATGGGGCTAAGCAGGATGTTCTTTGTTCTTAGAGTGTGCAAGATCATCCTCTGGTTCAGGAAGGTGCTTTAAGTGAGAAGGTTTGAAGTAGCCATGTTTTAGGGGGCAAGGACAGAATTAGGAAGGAGGTGAAAATTGAGCTACTGGTAAAATAATCAGGAATCTTACTGCTATCTAAGAACATTGAGCAGCACACTTCATTTGCAGCCATGTAAACAGCCCTGTCATCTGAGGTCCTGAGGCATTTTATAGAATGGTTATGACAGGAAATATCATTTTAAGCTGCACAGATATTGTTGGCCCTGGTGTACCCACAGGACAGTGAATGGATTTGGTAGCTTGAAAACCTTTATAGAAAGGACTCACACTTGTTCTCAGTCACTAGAAAGGAAGTGAGGAGACGAGAAACCTTCTAGAGAAGACATTTCTTAGAGACAGATGGCAAAATGTCAGGTTTCTTATCATTGAGTCTGTCTGTGGTGAGTTCATGCTACGTCTCTGCACACTATCATTTGCAGTTTTGTTTATTTAATATAGAAAGAAACAGAATCACTTGAGTTGTGGTCTCGCTGATGGTGAGAAGTAATTTCTTTTTTGACCTTCTAAAAGCTGTTTCAGTATTGCTTAAAAGATACTGTGTAAGTGAAGAGTAGGGGAAAGAAACCCACAGGAACGGTTTTGAAAGTTTCTCTTGAGCTTTATGCTTACAAGGAAATGCATGGAACTGTTGACAAAACAAGGCAATTCCTAGTGGAGTCATTACTGCAAAAAATAGACTTTGCAAGTTTCCTACGACTAAAGAATTTTTCATTTTGCTCCCTGGCCTGCAACATTAAAATATTGAGAAAAATTGAGGCTTTTTAAGGCGTTCTCTGAAAAAGAAACTTCTCCTTTGAAAGAGAGAAGGTAGAAAGAAAAGTTTTTCAAAACCAGTGGAAGTTAATGGGTAGGAAAAGGTGGAGAAGAAGAAAGAATCATGAGAAATTTTTTCTAAATAGAATGCAAAGATGTGCTAGGATTAAAGAATTAAATGGGTATTCTGGGAAGACTGCATATGAAAGAAACAGAAACAAATTACATAGCATATGAGGTACCTATTGTAAGCTTGAAAAGTCTCATCATGTCCATATAGAGATGGAATAATGACCACATAAAATGTGTGTATTCATCAGCTTTCAATGGCATCTCAATGTGGAATACCCTAAGTGCTGTGGCTGCTTGGCTTCCATAAAAATGCCATTGATTGAGAAGGGACACATTGAACATAATATTTCAAGGTGAACTTGTATCTTGAAAGAGAGATACTCAAATTAATTTGCCATTTTTGCTGCACTGTAACTGAACTTTCTATTGCCCAGTGTGTGTGGCAGCAGTGTTCTGCCTCGGGTTTAATTGCACACTGAACATTAAAGTGTTTAACATACATTGAAAACAACTGTGGCAACATGAGCTATCAAAAAATCCTTCCAGTAGAGCTCCTTGTCCTATGAGTTGCAGACCCACAGAAACTCCAGGAACAAACATCACAAACTGCATCTCTCAGCTCCAGTTTCCTTTTGGTGGCTGTGTAATGTGGATTTTCTGCTCTGAAGCCCATCCCAGTGCTCCCAGGGGCAGCTGTGATGTCCCAGTGCAGGTTGTGGCCAGCCCTGCCCTGCACACCCACCGTGCTCAGCTGCCCCACCAGCTCAGTTTGGGACATGCAGATTTGGGTGACAAACACTAATCACTTCTAAAAGTAAGATTTCCCTGTGCTCCTTGGTAACTCCTGAAAGCATTTCAATTTTGCTTTGGCTTTGGCTTTTGCTCCTGAAATAAGCCCAATCAGGAAATAAGCCCAATCTTACTAGAGCAAATTCAGTCAAGAGAGAAATTCTTTCTGATATTGTTGATGTTTGTTTCTGCATTGGCATAAAAGAGATTGTTGAGGGATTTTTTGTTTGAGGGATTTTTGAGACAGTAATGTCTTTAAATATTATTCTTCTGAGTAAGGGAATTGACAAAAAATAAGAATTCTGCTCTTATAACATTTTTGACCTCATAGCTATTGCATTTAGCATGCCACAGTTAAAGCACATTGAAAAGCAAGTTACAATTATTCTCTCTTCCATCATTTCTGTCTGTACTGAGAGTTGTTTTCAAGGCCCTTTGAAACAGCAGGAGTTGTTTGTTCTGTGCTTTCCACACGGTGCGTGTCATACTGGGCAGAAATCTTCCTCTTCTTGACAGACTAAGTAGGTGCTATTTCTGTTTGACACTGTTCCCCTTTCCAAGCTTCAACTCCATTTTGGGAGCAGGGGGTCAGCCCTGGAGGCTTTCAGCATGACAGGAAGAGGTCTTGGGAAACATACAACATCCGTTTCCAAGAAAAACAAGAGGATATCTGGTACCATATAGACATTGTGTTGAAATAGTTAATTGTTAATCATTTCAGGTGTTGTCAATATTGTTTAACCCTTGGTAGAATAGAGTTACTCATAGAAATGGAGTGAAATCAGGCTCAGCTGGGCTCAGCACACTCAGTGGAGGCCAGGATTTCTGCCTTGAGCAGGCAGGGAATGATTCTGCTCTGCACAGGTTTGGGGTTCATTAATCTGCTTATCATAAAGAATTTTTCATTGCCTGGATTATGGAGATGTGTAGTAGCCTAGAGATTGCTCACAGATTACTTCTTGCAACTGCTACACTCAAGATTGTCAAATTACTGTTCAGTGCTTTCTAGTTGGTCACCTAATCTGCAAATTACTGTTTTGTGCTTCCCAACTGATTGACTCTGGTGTTTCCAGGGTGGCAGTACAAACACTGCTGCCAAACGACTCTCCTATTTTATTTCTCATCTATAAAAATATTTACTTGACTTTTTGCACTGAAATGGACTTTCTTCCTCAAATTTTCATCTAAAGACAATTAAAAGAAGAGTAGATAAAATCAAAGCATGCAGAGCATATCCACATACACTCAGGGAAACACGGGCATGATGCTGGTGGAGTTTCTAGCTCTACATATTCTTGCTTTGACATTGGCTTTTGACTTATGAGGAATTGTTTTGATGGAATTTTGTAACTTTTATTCATAGTTCTTATTCTTAAATCCTGAGTAATGATGATGAGGTCCTGGGTAGGTGCACCTGGTTAACAATGAAATGTCATTGGGAAGTTTTCTAGGTGAGAGACCAGAAACACAAAACATTTAGGAAGAAACCTTTTCTCCTTAAAAATACATTATTTCCAGAAAAAACCTTTTCGTGATAATGTTACTGGTAAATGGCATTTGTCAATCTGATAGCTTCCAATACTTTAGGAAGTTTTATTCATTCATCAACTTGAGGAAACAGAAAACTGCAAACTCTCTGACTTACATGCAGTGTAAGCAGAGCATTCAGGAGCAGTGGCCTCTACAAGTTGCTGTGGTTGGCACTGTCCCTTGGAGAAAACCATCCAAAAGGAGGATATTTGATTGCTTTTGCTGATACTGAGTAACTGTGTGACAATATTTATTAGCAGTTAGAACATACCATAAAGAACTGAGCTGTGTTTATACACATGTTGTAGGAGTATGTGCTACACAAGTTACACATGCTTTATGTGTTATACAGTCCTAGAATCTTGTCTGAAATGCATTTATAAATATTTAAGTGAACTACAAAGAGGAGTTCTCTGAGCTGGATTGCAATCATGAGCTGCCTGGACTGACATCTATACTCAGTGACAGACCACGTGCTGCAGGCAGTAGGGTTGTTTTAGCAAAGTGTAAAAATAATTCTCTGGAACCGTGTAAACCATGAGGCTGCATCCACACCAGGGCACAGTGGCACCTTTCATGTGTGTCAGTGTCTGATTGCTGAGCTCAGATGCTGACACACCTTGTTAATATCCTGTGTTTCCTGCTTACCTTTCAGTGTAATCCCGAGCCCTCAAAACTGGAAGCTCTTTAGGAAGAATTAAAATTGATACAGGGTAGCATAAGATGTTTTAGATGGAGTTTTCTGTGAAATAAGGCAAAATGGCATGCTTTTCTTAACCCTAGTCTTATTTTAATTCTCTTTTCTCCTGGTTGACTCTTTTCCTATCATTTTTATTTTCCTCCTGTTGGTTTTTTCTTCTAGAATAGGAGAAAGGCCAGTTGTCTTCAGCTGCTGGTAATCTCTGTTGTATTTGACCAACCATACCATGGTTCAGTTGGATGTCATTGTCCTGGCCAGTGCATTTGCATTGTGCCAGTCACTCCTGATGTTCAGGGTGACAGGAAGCACTTGAATTTTTCCACATTCCCTCAGATTAAGGAAATACTGTTACTAAGCCTTTTTTTTTTTTAAATTTGGGAGTTATCTGAAAGCTGTTTTGTGAGACCCAAGAGAGAAAGACAAGAAAACCACCCTTTTTTTGCATTTAATTGCTCTTTCTGAAACTTGGCCTGGCTTCATAAAATTCACTCTTTTGGTATCCCCTTGAGCATAACCAGAAACTAATGAAATACAGCCTGAGACTAGACACAAATAAGTAGGGTCATGCTTTTGCCCTCTGTCTCCCTATCTTTCTTTTCAGAGGTGGCTGCAATCATTCTTGGATGGCTAGGCAAGAATCTTTATGAACTATTTGTAGTGTTCAAGAGTTTTGCATCTCTTGAAAAGGCCTATGGGGCATGCAAGTACCCCTTTCCCTTTCCCTCAAGCAGTATTCAATATGCTTAGAGTAAGTTCTTGCCTGCCTGAGTGCCAAAATCACTATTGCTGGAGTAGCTGGGAGCAACAGTCATCCTAGAAGAGAACCTGAAGTGAAAAAAGGGAGCCTCGTCCACCTTTTCCACTTTGGATGCAGTTCAGCCCCTCTGTTTAGCTTCCAGCAGGTCTGAAATACACTTGGTCCCCTTGGCTCCCAAGGAATGTAAAAGAACAGCAAGCACTGGCCCAGTGGAGAGCTGTGTCTTCACAGCCCCTTGTATAAATCATTGCTTCGTAGGCCACAGAAATTATTTGCTTTGCTAATTCCTTATTCCACTGCAGTGACTGTGTGTGAAGAGGCTCAGTAAGGGTGACCCTTCTGAAGAACACCTGCTCTGTGTTCAGCTGTTGTATATCTGAAACCTGGTGTGATGTTTCTAGGAGGGTTTCAAGAAGCACAAGCAAAAGGGTCATTTATTTGGAAATCTCTAAAGGCATTGCAGCTCTTCATTTGGGCTGTGCTGCCTTGCTGGAGGGAAAGTACATTTACTTTCTTCTACTAACCCAGTTGTGTAAGATTTGGGGGCTGAGGTTTGTTATGAAAACAGTTGTACTTCCAGGAATTGGCTTATTTCACTCCATATTCAGAGATTTGCTTTTCCAAGCCATTAGCTCAAAAAAGCCCATAGAACTGTGCATGTATAGAAGAAAAAAGGAGCCTGTCAACTATTTTGGAAAACATGAAGCTGTGAGTCAGGATTTGCTGAGACCTTCTCATCCCGAGTGTGGTCGTGCTCCTCTGCTGCCAAGTTCAGACAATAAGCTGAAGCTGTTATAGTACCAGGGAGCTGGGAGCTGGATCATGTCATACAGGCTGAGGCAGCTTCTATGTAGAGTAGTTTTTGAAACAGCCAGGTGGTTTTTTTTTTTGTTTGAGGGTTTCTATTGCTGTCAAAGAACCTTCTGTTTGAAAAGGAGAGTAAAGGGTGATAAATTGGTAGAGATAGCAGTTGAAATTACTTCATGGAAAAGAACTTTATGTTCCTGTTTAAATATAGTCGATAAAGTTCTGTTATTTTCTTAAAATAATTAAGTCTAATGAGCATTTAGTTTTGAAGAGAAATAAATAAATGACCAAACTTTCAGGCACATTAATATTTGATTTGGAGATAACTGCATAAATATTGAATTTGAAGATTACATTCCAGAGCACTGCATTAAAATTGCAAGACTTTTCTATTATCCTTCATAATGGAACATGAAATTAGAAACTTGTTCATGGAAAGAAAAATTTCTCAACTCTCATTTACGTGTTTTCGGCACTGTTGTGTTAACAGAGGAGCTCTTTTCATGCTGTGAATAGAGACATAGATATCAGTAGGACAGAGACCCTGAAGTCATTTACGGTCCTTTTGAAAATGAATATGCACCATTTCATAATTGCATCTCAGCTCCTTGATTGGTGTAGAACAGAACTTGAACCAGGGAGTTGGCCTACGGGGTTAATGCTCATGTTTCCAGATGCAGGACTCCAGAAAGCTCTGGTGTTTGTTGGTCCTTAACTTTTATTCTTTTCCCTTTTCTTCAGTAGTATGTGTTTGAGGGCCACTAAAACGTCATCTTGGCTTGCTTCTCCTGAAACACCTGGCACAGCTGTGGCTCAGGGAGGGCAGGCTGTGCCCCTCTCACTGTAGCTGTTGCTGTCCTGCAGGTCCTGCCCCCAGAGAGGTCTGGGGGCTCTGCATTGCTGTGGAGTGGTCAGTGAGCATTTGTTACTGCTCAGGGAAATCATTCCCAAATGGAATAACAAACAGAAACCTGGATCAGACGGCCTCAAAACATGAGTTGGCATCCAGTCCAAAGTGTTGTCAAACACAGATTGATTTCCCAGCTTTTCTTCTTTTATATTGGTCTCAAATAATTCATTCCATAACTTTGCAGTTCTGCAGTTGCTCCTTTTATTCATGGTTCAGCAATTACAAAACATTGTTCCCCAGAGACTTGAAAATGGAGCAAACTTGCTCATTCTACAGCAAAGACCAATACAACAGTATTTTTTCCTAATTGGCTAGACATCTATAGAAAAATTAATGGAACAATAGCATAGGAGAAAATTGGTCATTTTACCTTTATGTACATTTTCCTGTTTTTTTAAAAATGGAATTTATTTAGAGAGAGAAGATTGTGTTTAGTTCATTCCTGTTCATTCTTCAATGAACTTTATGGCCTTTCCTGCCTTCGAGCTCTGTCACCTGCACAGCCTTAGGACAGCAGAAGGTGCAAATGATGTTTAAAAGCAATCTGTTGATCTTTGCCTCTGTAACTGAACATATAACTGATCAATCATTTATTTAAATCCCTCTACATTATTTATGAGTAGAACAGAAATAAAAACAAGTGACCTTTTGATCCTTTTTTGTTTGAGAAAGTAGCTTTTTATTTATAAAGCTCCCGATGATAGCAAAATACAAATTACCGTTTCACGTCTCCTTTTGTGTTCCCTCAGATTTATCAGGAAGCAAGGGCTGGATCGGCTCTTCCTGGAGTGTGACACGCACATGTGGCGCCTGGGGGACCGCAAGATCCCCGAGGGCATCACAGTCGATGGAGGCTCCGACTGGTTCCTCCTCAACAGGAAGTTTGTGGAATATGTCACTTTCTCCAATGATGATCTGGTAACAAAGATGAAGAGGTTTTACTCTTACACGCTGCTTCCAGCTGAGGTATGTGAATGCAAAAATCCCTCCCTGTGTTCAAACTTGCAGTGTTTGTCCTTGTCCCAAAGATCTGACTGAAATCAGGGGCTTTCACCTGATGTCAGTGGGCTTTGGAGCATCCCACAGTGGGTAATGAAAATTTTACTTCTATGATGAGCAAGCCCTTTAGGGTTAGAACATCTTTTGCAGTTGTTTATTGCTTTCTTTGTTTGTGGGACTTTTTTGCAGTGTGGCTTTGTTTTATATTTATAAGTCTATTAATCTGTCACTGAACAACCAAAAATCCAGCTGCCCTTTGCTTGCAAATTGTTCCTTCACAAAGCTTTTGAAGGATATTAGAGATGGCGAATTGTCTTCATAAGTAGCTTTCCTTGCTATTATCCAGCGCTTTTCTTTAAAAATATAAACCCTGCAAACAAAGGTTTATTGTTCTGTCCAAAACTCAGCTAGAAGGCACAGTCACAAATCATTTAGATCACTCAGGAGTCGCTCTGGCTGCAAGTGATGCAGAAGGGGAGTGCAGAGCAGTGTGGGGTTTTGGCTGGCGTGCAGCAGTGTCAGGAATGTGTTCTGTCTGCAGGGAGAGCACAGAGCTGTGGCTGGCTGCCTGTGCTCCACCTGCCCAGCAGGTACTGCCCCCCTGGTCAGCCAGCCCAAGGAAGAGCTGGTGACTGCCTTTAAACCCATAACTTGGCTCCTGAACATTTTGAGGGATGGATGACACGGATCTTGCAAATTTAGGCTTATTAGCTTGTGGCAGAGCACAGCAATTGTTATCTTTTGATAGAGATTTATTATTCCACACACATGTTGCATAATCTTCTTTTAATCCTGTTTCTGTTAAAAATCACCTTTTCTCTCTACTCTGATAACCTTTTCATCCATTATCTAGAGAAATTCCTGTATTGCTATAAAAGGACACAGGGCAATGGGTAATTGGGTAGGGGTTTTTTTCCCCTCTCGCTTGAATGAGAATAGATGCCTTTATGGGTTTAACCAAACAGTTCAAGCATAAAATCCATATTCACTGGGCTGTCATTTAACATTAAAAAGGGTAGGGGGATTATTTGGGGGCCAGCCATGCTAATGTTATGCTGGTTATTTATAGATCTTACAATTGCTGATTTTAAAGAGAAGTCACTTCTCCAAAAATGGTCTCTTGCAGGACTAAAATTGATGATATTCCATAGCTTTTTTCTACAAGCTTTTCTTTGCAAGATGCATAGCTGGTTTTGTAAAATAGCCCTGCTTGCACTGACCTGTTAACCTGCTATATCAGTGCCCATGGTTTATGTAATAGCTGATATTATGATGATATAATTAGGATTGCCCAATAGGAATTCCATGCTGCCATGAGTCAGCAAATAAAGACATGATTTCAGATGCAAATGCAGGAGGCAGAATGTCCTTTTGGTGCCTAGGGTGAACTGTGTGTTTCAGAGCAAAGCCACCCAACCAGCAACGCATTTCAGAGTGCTGGAGATAGACACCCACAGAAGAGCTGTCTGAGACTGTATTTTTATCAGAGTAACCAGGATGATGGTGTAGTTTTGACAATTGTTTTGGGAAACAACTTGAAATATGCCATTAGCACATTGTTCAGAAAATTAGTCCTAAATCTGCTAGACCAGGGAGTAACTTACAGAAGGGAAATAATGGGCATTTCTTAGAATTGCTCATACAGCTGAAGTAAAAATAAAATGATTGCTGACACTGGTGCCTTTCCTGGAGTCCTTTGGGCTGCCAGTGCCCAAAGCTGGTCATTGTAGAAGTGCAATTATTCTGTACCAGATTATTGGAGCGGGACCTCAGCTGTGTGTCCCTACAGTCTGGTTGGTGATTTTTCCATGCTCTGTGAAATGCAGGCACATAGAATGTGTTTCATATGTGGCAGAACAATAGAGCTTGTTAATTCTGTCATTTCAAATGGAAATAGGTCACCTGCATTAGGTTTGAGCCCATGAGCCAAAGTGAAGGAGACAATGGAAGTTTGAGGGGCTAACCATGGTGATCTGTGTGTGTGTTGCAGTCCTTCTTTCACACCGTGCTGGAGAACAGCCCCTTCTGTGACTCCATGGTTGACAACAACCTGCGCATCACCAACTGGAACAGGAAGCTCGGCTGCAAGTGTCAGTACAAGCACATTGTTGACTGGTGTGGCTGCTCACCCAATGACTTCAAACCAGCAGACTTCCACCGGTTCCAGGTAACTGAACACACCTGCAGAGAGAGAGGCTCTTCCCCCTGTGCTGGCTGTGGAGAGCTGGCTGAATGCATGGCTGCAGCTGGGAGAGGGAAGGGAAGCTTTGACTTCAGGCAGGGGGAGAATCTCGTGGCTTGGGGAGCCTAAATCATAAGGTTTTGATCACCCAGATTTGGCAGGACTGTCTTAAAAGGTTTAATCAGTTCCTTTGTGATAGTCTCCTCAAGGCAGATGTGAGAGCGAGTCCTGTGCTCCAGGGTGCACTCAGTCTTGAGGCTGTATCCAGCCTGTGTATCTTCCATTGAGAATCAACAGCCACTTGTTTCAAGGTCACCAGATTTGCAATTCCATCCCTCCAGCTCCTCAGGGTTCCCTGCATAAAGCATGTTTGTTCAGGCTTTGTGTGGGATGGGGAATGTGTTACCCTACAGCACAGAAATGATGACTGCTCTGAAACAGAGATCTTTTCTTTACTGTAATGTGCTGCCTACCAGGCATGCTTGAAGTCAGTGACACAGACACTCACAAAAAGAGCAAATGAGATGTTATCTAAAAGAGGCTCTGCTGCCCCAAACACCAATCCTGGGGAATTCTCCAGCACAGAATAAATGGCAAGTCTTAAAAAACTCCTGCCAGACTGCAGAGCCTGATCTGCTCCAGGCTGTGAACCCACAATGATATTTCAGAAAAAAATCAGGTAAACTGAGCTGGAAAGGAAAGTTCAAAATGAGAGTAGAGGTAAAGGCAGCTTCTGATACTTTCCAGTGAGAGAGCCCCTCACATGAGCACACACACCAGGAGGCTGGGGCTTGCTATTCCCACAGAGTCACAAAGCAAGCCAAAACCACAAAGCCCACAGCATGCCATCTCAGAGCAAAACTGAGCATCCTCAAAAGAATTTTCTGACCATCTGGGACACTCTTGAACTCCTTGGCACTCAGGACCCATGCTCAAATATGAACAAGGCATAACAAAGACTTTTTGAAAGCTAATAGTAGTTGAGTAGCATACAAAGCAGTTATATGCCCAAGAGTGTGTCAAGCACAGAGAAAAAATCTGGACAAGACCGCTCAAAAGTGGAGAAACCTCAGCCACAAATGGCACCTCTCCCAGAGACCTCTTACCACCTCCTAGCAGCAAGTCCATACACAGAAAATACTGCTGTGCCTCTTCTGAGTCCACAGTAATCTTTGTTCCCTGCATAACACGAGCCAGTGCTGCACTGTCTCAGGCTAACATGGGGGTTTGGAGAGCATTCCCCACCCCTCCTGCACTTGGAGAGCCTTCCTGAGCAAGGCAGCAGGGGCTGGCTGTTGGTCTGAGGGGATTTTTACTGAGTAATTAGGTAGTTTTTAGCTGAATCTTAACATCACTCCTAATGATGAATGGTCCCAAAGGTGACCTTCTAGGACACCTTCACCCATGGAGAGAAGCAGTTCATGTCCTCAGCTCCAACCCATTGCTTACACACTGTGTCGTGTCTGAAAATGGGAGCTCAGTGCCTTTTCCCGTCCTGTCCCAACAGCAGACCGCCAGGCCGACTTTCTTCGCGCGCAAGTTTGAGGCCGTGGTGAATCAGGAGATCATTGGCCAGCTGGACTATCACCTGTACGGGAATTACCCGTCGGGCACGCCGGGGCTGCGCTCCTACTGGGAGAACGTGTACGAGGAGCCCGACGGCCTGGGCGCCCTCAGCGACGTGGCGCTCACCATGTTCCACTCCTTCTCCCGCCTGGGCCTGCGCCGCGCCGACGCCTCCTTCCACGCTGCTGGGGACAACAGCTGCCGGTAACCTGCCATCCCTGCCCTGCCAGGGGACACGGGGGCTCTGGGAGAGCCTCCTTCTGCTTGGCTGTGCTGGCTGCAGCCTGCGGCCACGAGCGGGGCCAGGCAGCTGCGAGTGCACAGCGCTTATTTCCAGGAGTATTTATGTCCATAATAAAGCGTTGGTTATTCCGGGTTGACATTACGTGACCTGTTTGCTGCACTTTTAAGGAGCTCCTCTCCAGCCTGATGAAGACTGACAGGATCCAGTTGGGCAGTGCTACCCCCACTGCTGCGTTCCCCTTGATTAATTTCAGCAAGTGTATTATAGCCTCAGCTCCTAAACTCTCCGTGTGATTGCAGCAGAGGTCATGTTCACCTCTATTATGCTTACCAAAAGCAGAGGACAGGATTTCAGAACAAATCTGAACACAGGCAGGTTAATGGTCCTTGTTTGTTTGTTCCCCTGGGAGCACACATGGAGTACAGAGCTTGCTTGGCTCAGTTTGCCTGCTTGGTGCAGCTCTCTGTGCCAAAAGTGCTGCAACTTATAAGATCTATCAGCATCAAAGGCATAAAATATATGTAGGTGTTTATATATTTACATATCTATATATAGATAGATTTATCTCAAATAAAAGTCCTTATTCTTCAAAAGGAAATCCCCCCTATATTCTAGATTCCTTTTTCACCTATAGGCCTGGCTTAAGAAGTATTCAGTCTAAAAGGGATTTGAAGGAAGAATTTCTGAAGTTAGACTTTCACAGAAGGGGCTCTCTTCATGGTAGATGTTTGCTGCCTGCAAACACATCTGAAGCTGTTTGGATTCAAAGCAGAGAGGGTTCATCTTTTAAAGTCTTACTGTACCATCTCTTAATTCCTTCTTCAGAATGTATTTCTGAAGCCTGCCCTTTTTATCCTAATAGAAAACACATAGAGCCTAAGTCAGCAAACACTGAAGATGCTCCATGTGCTTTGATGGATGGACATTGCCCCTCTTGTGTTCTCAAGAGGGAACCAAATGCGCCTTGACCTTCCTAAATTAGTCATGGAAGTGCTGAGCAATGTCCCATTTAGAAAGATGTGGCAATAAGTGCTCCAGATTCCTATTAGAGTTTTGTCAGTGAAGGTTACCAGTGCAAAGCAATAAAAGATCAATAACAATTAGATAGAAAGGATCACTAGTAGCATGCCTTCCTTATATGAGATAAAGGCAGACCTAAGGAAGTCCTGGGTCATTTGTCCTGCAGAGTGAAGCCAGCAAAGGGGATGGGGACTATGTATAACCAGTACTGAAATAATTTGACAATTACTTTTGTTCTCATTCCTTTTGCCAGTGTTCTGGTGCTGATTTATATCAATTATCACTTTTGTTTCTGAGGAACTTTCCATTGCACAGGAACTCAAGGTGCTTTTCAAGCTTGCTCAGATTATAGATAGGAACACAGTGACTGCAGCTGTCTCCAGCATAAAGCACAGCTCCTTTACAGCAGGCTGGAGCCTCATGAAACAGTGCAGGGAGGAGTTGCAAACAGTGATACGGAGCAGAGGCTTCATTTTCATACCTACCTGTGCCCCCTCGAGACACTGTGAGTCAGCATCCAGTTCAGATCACAGAAAGATGGATGATCTTCAGGTTTACAGTTCACATCTCTTCTCTTTTGATACTGCGCTGTCCTTCTAGGTGTTTGCATCCATACCTTTCCTCTTTCCCTGTTGTGGATTTGCACATCTCTAAAGCAGTAATGGAAGCGAGGATTTGGGCTGAGCACCTTGACAATGTTCTCTTTGCTGTGGGGCTGAGCACAGCCCCAGGCTGGCTGATCCTGCATGCAGCACCCCAGCTCATGCTGCCAGGAAAGCGGTTCCTGCTGTGGATCCCCCTTGGAGTCAGGCCCGTGCTGCCACCCACGTGGCCCAGGAGATGTTTATAAGAGCAGCTGCCTTGCACACTTTCCTGAGGAGGGCCAGCCCACAGCTCAGAGAGCCGTGCCCCCCACAGTCTGCTCGGGTGCCAAAGGAGATGGAGTGTCAGCATCTTCCGTGGGAGCAGCATTCATGTGTGATTGAGATTTAATTCATTTCTTCCATCTCTAGGCATTTTCACCCTCTGCTGCCAAGAGGCAATTTACTCAGACTATTTCAAGGATATTGTAAATATTTGCTGCTGCACGCATATGAAACAGGAGGTCTTAGTGCTCAGAACAGAAGTCAGATTGTTACTGCCATTGGCTGAGTAGTTTTGCAGTGTTTTTGCTCAGTCCATCAGTGCTGGCCCTGTTGGTACCCTGTCTTCTTATGTTGATTTCTCCAGCTCTAGAGAGAGAATCAAGAGAGAAACCCAGAAAGTTCATGTTGCTGACCTTGTGCAATGGAAAGCCTTCCTTGGTGCTCATCCTTAGTGTTCATCCTTTAATTGTGGTAACAAGCCTGAGGAGTCAGGCTTAGCTGACTTACTGGGAAGGTGTGGTGCTGGTTGGTTTAACTTGTTTTGCCATTAATGTCAGTGATGCAAAGGAGCAAAATATTTTATTTTTGAGCTACGAATAACACGGTTTTAATTATTTATGCATCCATATGTACCCAAACATCATTACAGATGTTTCTGAGGCCAAAACAATCCACCATACATTTTAATTATTTGAAGCTGTGACTACAATGTCTCTAAATCTCTACTCTAACTGAAGGCTTCCAGATCTCTCAATGACTGATTTTGCCCAGTTATTTGCCCCTTTTTCAAGGTGGGGTTTTTTTATTATTATAATCAGCCAAAAAATCACAGCAAAAGTAATCTCAAATCTTTAAAGATTTTTTTCCTAAAATAAGAAGACCTTAAATGAGGATGGGATCCTGGTGTGCTTCTCTGCAGTGACACCTTGCAGAGCCCTGCCCTTGGGGAAGGGATTTGGGAATGGAGGGAGCCCAGGGATCAGTGCCTGGTCACACAGCACTCCCTGCTGCCTGTGCAGACAGGCACTGACCCTGCTGGGGCAGGAAAGGCAGCTCTGGAGCACAGGCACAATCCTGGGGCATCCTTTATCCTGCAGTTTATGTGAGCCAAACAGTGCTGCACCCTAACAATGTGTGTGTGTGCCAGGAGAGGTGGTGAGGGAGAGGAGCTCTCTGGCACGCAGAAGGACCTCCTAAAGAGCTTTGAGCTGTGCATATGGGATAAATGAGCCTTTATTCTTAGTCACATGTTTTGGGGTGATCTGAACAGCCTAAGAATATTTGATAATGAGTCGTGAACACATTTGAAATCTCTTAATGTACAGTGGTGGATTTTCTAGTTGAAATGAATGCTTCTTAAGCCATTAGCTCCAAGTAAATGGAGATTTCATGTCCCTCTTGTGTAACTGATGAGCATGTGCTCTTTTACAGATACTACCCCATGGGCCATCCAGTTTCCATCCACCTTTACTTCCTTGCTGACCGTTTCCAAGGCTTCCTGATCCGGCACCATGCAACCAATCTGGCTGTCAGCAAACTGGAAACTTTGGAAACGTGGGTGATGCCCAAAAAAGTCTTCAAGATCGCAAGCCCACCGAGTGATTTTGGGAGGTTGCAGTTCTCAGAGGTGAGTGTTCATAGACACCCATGCACATCTCTGGCATCATGAGAGTGAACACTAAGTCAGCAGCCTTTGGAAACTGTATTTCCATGTAAATTTGAGGTGAGAGTGGCTTTCTGACATAGTGTACATCATAGAAGGAGATACTATTGGCAGTTCAGGTCTGTGGTCAGCACTTGTTTCTTACGTTAGTCTGAGTGTCCACACTCCCTTCTGTTTTAAAAACAAATGGAAGGCTTTTGTTGTTGTTGAAAGGGGCTTAGTAATATAAAAGTAACTTAAAAGTTTTGCCATTGGGTTTGTTGTGTGTGCTGTGAAAGGCTCCTGGGGAAAATGCCATTTTTCTGCAATTCCAGATATAAATGGTGACATGTTTAAATGTGCCTCTCAAGAGTACACTGAATAAACCTCATAAAATTAGTGGTAGTCAGGTACTGATACCACATGTGAACAGAATATTGATGTTGTAACACTAAAGAGAAAAATATCACAGCAGTGGCTGAGATTTCCCACAAATCCTGTATTTTTCTAGAAGTTTGTCCCAGTGTCTGTCATAGAGTATAAAAAAATCTACCTAAAATATGTGAGGAAAGTTGACCACTAATAGGACCTGACATCTGTGTTCTGTTTTAAAGATACAACTGTCTGAGCAGTTAATTTCATGATTTTTCTTGTTAAGCCGCAAATTTCAATTAAGGTATAAAATTGATTGAAGAAATGTGTTCCAGTCATTATGGCTAAGTCTATAAATTACCATCTTCTTGGGCAATTAAGAAATGCCTAGGTGGGATTCAGTGTTTTGGTGTGCATGGCAAATCCATGACACTAATGTGCCATTAAGGAGATGGATGGAAGGTGTGTTTCATTTGTCAGTGTGTCGGATGGTAGGCTTGCCATTTCATGCAGTGATAAATGTTCATACAAGCTCCAATGCTTGTGATTTGTAGGAGTATTTCTGCTGCTTATTTAGTACTTTTAAGAATTTAATCACTGGTGAGCTTTTTCAAGCTTAAGGAAACATTTTCTTCTGTTTGAAACTCAACAAAAAGAGTTTTGGTGGCTGCTTACTTGTTTTTATTATATTTTCCTCACCTAATCTCTTTAATTGTCCTCTCCTTTCATGGATGGCTCATATTTTAAAAGACCAGGAGGTAAAAAGTAAATAATTTAATTTAATTTTTTTTTTTTTTACTTTTTTCCTTCTCTTGGCCTGCAGGGATCTCTGCCTCTGAGCCAAAAAATTCTCTCTATACCCTGCTATAAATCCAGCATTAACTTCTTCAGCTTCAGTGTGGCTAGAAAGCTCTGATCTGCTACTGCTTATTAAAATGCCACTGCTTTGTGAAGTTCCAGCATGTGGGAAACAAACTTAGCAGTTTAGCTAAGATGGAAGCATCAGTGTTCACAGAAAATGAAATTAAGATTTATGCTTATTGGGACATAGAACTGCTTGTTCTTCAACAACTTTCACCCCATGATCTGGCAGGAATTTTAAACTGAATGGGGCTTTTTTAGCTGGGAACTTTCTCCTCTCTCCCAGCTCGCACCACTGGGGCCAGCAGGAAGAGCACACACAAATATGCTGCACTGAATGTGCTCCCCAGTGAATTTGTGACCCTGCTGCACAACTGAGATTGCAGCAGAGATGATGGGATCTCTGCAGCCCCTGCCTCCTGCCCTCGGCTCCTCTCAGACTTCACTTCCAGAGGAGCAGAATTCACCCCACACCCTGGCAGGACAAGTGGGAAGCCATCAGCCAGCTGGGCTGCCCCACAGCTGGGGGGAGTTAATGACAGAGTTTTGGTGGCACATGGCTCCTGCAGGCTGAGTCAAATAAAATAAACTTACAGGAAATCCAAGAGATGATTTCCAAGCATGGAACTCCCACACCTCCTAAAATTGGCTCGTGCACAATGCACACACTATGTGTCCTGCCAGCCTGGGTTCAGGCAACTTCTCCGTGGAGGGCAGGGGATTGATTTGCTGCACAGAACTAAAAGTCTCAGCTCACAAGTCTATCAGCTGAATGCTAAGTTTCTGGTCTTGTTAAGACTTGTGATTCATCACAGAGAATAAAATAAACTAGGTGGCAGGCAATTAGTGTGCATTGTGTGAACCTAATGGTCCTGTTTGTGGTGAGCAATGAGACACAAACCCATAATCAGGGCATAATTTATCTTGGGAAAATTTTATCTTGGGTTCGAACACAGATAGAAACGGAAGTTTTGAGCCAGTGAGAGATTTCTAGCTTTCCAAGCTTACCTCATGCACAGTGCTTGCCCTTGTAGCCCAAAATAAAGGTGGATGCTAAAAATAATGATGTGGAAAATGTCAGTTTCTATGCCACTTCCCTTCATAATTTATCAGATGTTCATTACTGCTTGATTCCATCCCATACTTGGTGTATTCTATTTGAAACTGAAAGCCTACTCACAATGTTTTAAAAAGCTGTGAAACTTATTATATGGCTGTAGTATCTCTTGCCCTGTAAAACTGGACATCTCAGTACTGGGAACTCAGCTGTGTAAAGTTCAGGGGTTATAAACGTCTAACCAGTGCTTTAAGTAAAATTCCCTATAAAATACTGTGCTTCTAAAAGCAGCTGGGAAAGTATGTCCCCATCTGGGAATCAGACATAAAGGGCAGATCCCATGGACAGAATGTACAGCTCCCTGCCTCTCCCTCCCCGAGGTGCCTGTGGAGCCTTGGTGTGAGCCCTGACCCTGGGATCCAGGGGGACCTGTCCTTCCCTCCCCTCTTCCCCTGCCCTTTGGCTGTAACTTTTGGTTTGCTTTAGAGACCCAATGCCATGCCTGCACTAAACAATTGTGTTGCAATTTTTCCCCAAAAGCAGCCTTAGCTCTTCTACAGAGCAGTCTGATAAACCTTTGTGCATGTGAACACATCTCAGCATCTTTTGTGCAAGCCTGGAGTGGAGCAGCATCACCTGGAGGCTGGGGCAAGGGGACTGTAACTTTCTGATTTATTTCTTCTGTGATGAGAAACTAAAGAGAGGGGAAATAGTTGGATGTCAGGAGTGAATGTTTAATTTTTGAGGATAAAGTAAGTTTTCTACAATGAGTTCTTCAGTAAGAAATATTGAATGTGGTGGAAAGAACTTCCTTACAGACTTTTCTTTGCCCAGGAGGGTGTAGGCTTGTTTCACATGTTGTGACTTTATTATTTCCAGGTCTCTTGAGCACTGGTAGGTGTGATATGGCTGCACCTCAGTGAAGGTTGGCAAAGTAGATAATAAGGTCTGGTCAGGAAATTTTCTTTCTCAGCTTATTTCCATACATATTCAGTCAGTCTTGTCAGGAGAGCACACACTGACAGCTCCTAGAGGCATTCGATGCTTGGGTCTGATATCTGGGCTATGCTGTCTGGTTTGATTAGCTGGTGTGCTGGGTGAAATACCTCTGAAATACCAGAAAAGCTGTGTTGATTGCAGAGTAGTGGAAGGCTCATTTTGTCTCATACTCTGCAGTGTCATAGCCCGGTAGGAGGAATTTGTATGATGACAGATGGATTTAGGATGGTAGGGCTTTATTTTACTGACCTCGTAGCTTTTTGCTTTCAGTCCTCCTGTAATTTGTCTGCCAGCCACAGGGATTTATTTAGAAGAGACTGGAGACTGGACAGTTTCCAGTACAGGTAATAGGCATCAGGTAATCATTATGTTTTGGGGATTTGGGGGGATTTAGGCATTATATTGGAATCACTTATTCTCAGGAAATGAAACAAAATCTAGAAGAAAAATCTCTGAAGCAAATGAGCTACAATTATTTCTTGTGCTTTCAGGAAAGCAGGTTCTGACCATGCCTTTGTGAGGTGAAGCTTAGGGACAGGGACAGCTCTGTGTGGGGAAAATCTGCAATATCCACATACGTTTTGAAAGGGGGGATCCTGCCTGTGTGTCCAGAGATCACCCACAGAGGCTTTCTATACTGGGAAAAAAAATCAACTCTTTGGTCATCTGCACTGTTTGGAGATTAGGGCAAAAGAAGATTAAGGCAGAAGGACTTGAGGGGTTTCATACCAGAACTGCCTCCAAAAGCAGAAGTGCAGCCCTCAGTCCTGTGCTCACAGGAGAATTGATGGAAAGGTTTGATAGTGCTCAGCCTCATAAACACATGCTGGCTTTGCTGCTGGGTCACTGAAGTTCTCCCATCAGCCTGAGAAAGCCAGTTAGTCCATTCCCATGCTGCCTGCTCAGAGATGCTGTTTTCAGCAGTGCACAAGTGTTAGTGGCAACAGCTTGGAAGTTTGTGTCATCCCCCAGGTTGTAGGTGAACCATTGAAATTCATGTAAGGAGCACTGGAACATGAAAGCTGCTAGGAAAAAGAAAGGTCAAGTAAATATTTACACTAGATTGTGAATCAGCTGATTTACTGTTATGGAATAAATGAAAAACAATGTCACTATTATGACAATAAGAGTTTACAAGAAATAAATTCCCACATGAGGCAGGAAGGGAGTGCAAGGAGCACCTCGTGGGTGATGACCTGACGTGACCTGTCCTAAAGTCAGCAGCCAAAGTGTCTTTCCTGGTCTGAGCAGCAGCTGGGCAGGTCTCTACTGCAGGATCCATCTCTCCAGTGTGTAATACATTTTCATGACCCAGGAGATGATGGGTCACTTTTGTTTTTCAGTGTATAGGCTGTGTCCAGCCACTAGTCCCTTGTTGATGGCTTCTGTGGAGGGAAGAGAGAGCTGCTATCATCTGTTGTGTCACTCTTAGGATAAAAAAACTCTTTTTATCAATCAAAAAGGGAGCAAAAAAGCAAACCTTCTTGCTTACCTCACAATTTGTGTATATATTATGATCTTAAGTCATGTTTCTTTTATATGTATGTATAATTCATGTGATTAGGGAAATACGATTTGTGTCTCTTGAGAGTCCTCATTTGCCATAAAGGTCTCAGGTGCTTACAGAGATTATGCTACCAGCTCTGTATTCTTTAATTTCAGATTGGCACTGAGTGGGACGCCAAGGAAAGGCTTTTCAGGAATTTTGGAGGACTCCTTGGGCCAACAGACGAGCCAGTTGGGATGCAGAAATGGGGGAAAGGCCCCAATGTCACCGTGACTGTCATTTGGGTGGATCCCATCAATGTAATTGCAGCAACATATGATATTCTTATTGAATCCAGTGCCGAGTTTACTCACTACAAACCACCTCTGAATTTGCCCCTGCGACCTGGTGTCTGGACAATAAAAATTCTGCACCACTGGGTACAGGTAGCTGAAACCAAATTCCTCGTTACTCCTCTCACCTTCTCGAATCAGCAGCCTATCAAACAAGGTAAGTTTTATTATTTACTACAGGAATAATATAGATATTTTGTCTGTATTCACTGTAAATGCTGCTATTAAAAATGAAGTAGATCTGTATTGGAAAAAGATTAAAGAAAAGAATTTTATAGATACTAAGTCAGAAGAACCTTTTGCACCAATACAAGTGGAAACGTCTGTATCCAGTCAGTAAAACACAGCCACTTTGAACAAAAGACTATTTGTGTCTTTAAATTATGCATAGTTCAGAATCCAGAGGACTTCAGACTCTCAATAATATAACAGCTATCCTAAAAGCCGTCATTTAGAAATTGAAAGAAAAATTGACCTTTCTGTGCTGCTTTTCATTCATGTTTCCTCTTAGAGATTTACACGTGTTTAAACTGTTTTCTTGACAAAGCCTGGGTGTTTAACAATAAAAGCATTAATATACAGAATGCTGGATTAGACAAAATTACCCTAGGCCAGAACTCACCTGACATGTTGTCAGGTCCAGGCATTCACTTCTGCCTGATACCTGCCAAAACTTGCTCAGTATTTGCCAAGCAGCTGTGTTACAGAAATATCTACAAATACAGTCCTGAGAGCAGACCCACACTGACAGTTTTTAGAAATAAACTGCTTTCTTCCTTGCCACAGCAGCCCTGAGCCATCCAAATACAGAGGCCATTCTGGGGCTGCCAGGCTCTGCAGGCTCCCATGTTTGCGTGGCACAGGCATCATCCAAATGCTTGGGGCTGCAGCCAGTGCCCAGGACACTGTGCTGGGAGAAGAGGGAACATTTTACAGCCACACCTGGGTTTTTATTCAGAAAGATCAAAACAAGCTTGTTGCTCTGAATATCTTTACCATTCTTCTTAAACTGCTCAAGTGCTTCCATCTGCCCAGTATTAATATTCATAACTTTAGACATCTTAAATTTGCTGGATACATGAATGATCCTATTAAGTTTTCAGAAGTTCTTCTTCCTGACAAGGCAGCGAATAAACTGAGTCAGGCATTTACCTTCCAGCATAACGTGCTGCTTCTGTAATGCAAACACCAGCAGACAACTGCTGAGAGCTAATGCAGCCCTTATCTCACTCAACAGGAGTTTGATTCCACACATTTCCAGCACAAGAGTGAGCTTACTGATTTCTGCTGCTAACATTTGGTGGCATCGTTTCTTAAGCAGAAACTAAACCACCTCCAGCCTGCTGCTGTTAATAGCTAATAGGCAGTGATAAATTGTGAACAGACACCATGTGTAGAGGGGATACATTTTCAAAGTTTGAGGCAGCCTGCTTCTGAATGCAGCTGCTACCAACTTGTCTGCTGGAAATTAATGAATTCCATGTTCTTTGGTAATTTCATATTTAAGGCATAAATTGGATGGAAAATGTGGTATGTAGCCAGCAACCTTGCTGCTTTTCCCTACGATGTGAGAGCCCCATGGGTGGGTAAACATGTGTCAGGCTTCAGACATAAGCCCACACTTGATGGTGTAAAGGCAAAACTCCCTTTGGTCCAAACTCTGAATCTGGAATAATTCCACTGAAATTGTGTAGTTACCCAGTATTGCCCATTGATATGCTGGGCTCACATTTCTTCTTAAAAAGCCTGTTCATTCATATGGTAACTAGAATCTACTACAGGAATGAAATATAAAGCTTGGGAACAATATTGTCTAGGAAGAAAGTCCTAGGAGTGATTTGCTACTGATGATAGGATGTGTAATCTGTAGATGACTGAGGCATGGAGGTAGAGAAGAAAGTTAATTACAGGGGCAGGTAGTGGCACTGCACTGTAGTTAGAATTGTATTTACAATGCAAATTCCTGTTGTTTGTTTTTTCAAGGCTTTCTGTCTCAGTGACACTATTGTGCTCTGTGCAGGCAATCATCATTTAGCTTTGATTTCCAGCTTTTTGTCAGTTTGTCACCACTTTATTCTTTAAACACATTTTTCTCTGCCAAATAAAGGCATTTTGAGAGTATGACAGAAGGATTAGAACTTCTAAAAGAATGCTTTCTGTTACTGTAAACAATGCAAAAGCTGCCAAAAATCTTCTAAAATGAAGGAATAATATTATTTTCTTGTCTTAACAATGAAAATAAAACTAAAATACATCACACTTAGCCAGGAGTTGTCAGTAGAAGAGGGGAATATGTTTTATTAGGGGTTTCTTACAATTTTCCTTTTTCCAACCATCCTCCCTCACCACCACCACCAACCCCCACCCTGCCCTCCCTTGCCCTGATAAAAAAACAACTTTTGTCAGAAGGATTGCCCTGGACTGATACATTTCATAGCACTTTACATGCCTTTTCCTCAATAATGGTTCTGCCCCCTCTGTCTTATTCACTCCAGATACAGAAAATGGAGTCCACAGAGTTACAGACATAAAAATTTCTCCATGATCTTGTGTGCAATTTGCTTTTGCCATTCTAAAAAGAATTTGCATAAAACTGGCAGCAGCCACTAAATCTTGTATCCTGAGAACATGGGCATGACAACAATCTCTGTATTTCCTAAATCACTTCAGCCCTGAGCACAACAAGGAAAAGTTGTTTTGATTTCCCAGCACCATGAAGGGAGCCACTGGCTCTTCATTTGAATAATCAAAGTAAAACACGTTCATTCCTGTATCATGACTCTCAGAATTCATAATTGCATTCAAAATAAAAATATAATCATGGGACAGCTGCCAGCAAAGATGTTCTGTTTAGCAGTTTATAAAAACAGCATATGCCACTCGTTTATTCATTTTTTTTATTTTCATTTATTTATTAATTTTGGCCTAAATTCTGCACATGCAAGTAAAACTATAAAGGGAAATCAAGAGTGTTTTCTTTGATGCTGTGTCCAGATGTGAGTAACTGATAGAATGTAAATTGTTTTAAAAACACAGATTCATTGACCTTTTCAAAACCTGAATCCATGAGAGATCAGATCTCACATGGAATTACTGAGGATGCTGTTTGGGGTATTTCCACTGTAAATATGGCTCCCTAAGCTATTTCAGTGGAGAGTCTATAATCTAATGTTACTTATTCCTTCCTGCTTCTTTTCCCCCTCCAGTCATCCAAATCTGTGTTTATTTTCTCTGCTTTGAGTTGTGTCACTGATCAGCTCTGCCTTCAGCAGATACTCTGGCTCAGGAGTGCCTGCAAGTATTTGTCTGGTTGGAGAAAGTAAAATAGAAAAGAAAAGGAAATTAGGTGCATTTGAGATAAATCATTTGGAGATGTCAGGTTCACTTTCTCCACCAGAGTCTCCTTCCCTCCACCTCCTGCACAGACAGATTCTGGTTTATTCTTCTGAACAACAATTTTGAGGTTCTCAGCATATGGTTGAGAGTGTAAAAGCCAAGTACTCCATGCTTGTTGTAAAGACACGGGAGGGCTGCCAAGGACCAGAAGGATGCTCTAGGAATAATTGTGCCAAGACAGAGGGAATGGGATGTGGAGAAGACAAAACAGGGAGCAGAACCGTGTAAGATCACAAACAGATCACACAGGAATGGGGGACTTTTGCTGGCAGCTTTAGACAGCTGAAATTTGAGTACTTGGACACTCGAGGCCAGATGTCCACCTCCCCTGTGAAGGGACTGCAGAGGTAGAAGCAAACAGGTATCATTCAGAGCACTTAGCCAGCAGCTCAAAAATTATAATACAAACCACCCAGCAGACTTCAACTCCTAAGAAAACAGCAAATTCAGTAGAGATTGTCTCTGCATCCCCATCATTCCACTTTCCCCCCTTTCCTGCTCTTTAAAGGCCAAATGTGATCGACTCCCAGGGTCACAGTGAGGGGAAGAGAAAAAGCCAAAGCAATTTCATTTTTAAATTTGAGTTTATATTCACAGCGAAGTTTCCCCAGCGCTCTCCCAGCTGGAGTGCCGATAATGAGTTGTCATCCATTTAATGGATAGTACCTGTTCCATTAAAGCCAAATAGGTTATTGTGAGCCAGTAGCAGGTTCACTTCGGGGCAGAAAATGCCCCAAAACCTCAAGATGATAGTAAACCCTGGATTGTAAATAAATGAATACCTTAAAAGCCCTTCCTCCTTCAAGCAAGGAGAGAAGTGACAAAGATGTCCTTTTTTGCTTTAACAAGAGACCTTTCCTACTCTGTTCCCATCTTGTCCTGGACATGAGGCTGCTGATCTTTGCTGTTCCCATGGAGTTTGAAATACCAGTGCTTGGTCCCTAAGCCCCCAGACTGCAGCCACCCCTTTCAAGGGCTGACAGCATTAGCAGACACGGCAATGCACTCAGGCACCTCAACGGCCTTTTAACCTAATCCATATTTATAGATCATCTCAATTAGCAGATACTGGGAAACCTTTGTTTTGCCCTTGCTTGTTTGCAGTGGTTCAATCAATTCTAATTGCATCTATACTGATTATAAAGTGGGTGGCAACTTGTGTCAGAACTGCTGTGATTTCTTTAAATGAACCAGAGGTAACGTGATGTGTTCTTGATAAACGCAGTAACAGCAGCAGGCAGGCGCATGACTGCAGAAGAGCAGACATGCCCTGGAATCATCATTCCGAGAAAAACCCTGAAGACAGGGATTTGCGTTGAAATTTAGTTCAGATCCAGCTGACAAGGAGTCGATTAGCTCCGCAATGAGCAAATGCAGCACTGTCTTGTTTGCTGCAAGAGAAAACAAACAAAATGTCAATAAAAAATTACCTCTTTGCCAGAGGGTTTTAACGCAATTCAAGTAAAGAAATGAAGCTGTACGTTCTGTGTTGCTTTAAAAAACCCACAGGTCTAGCGCCTTAATGTGTACCAGGCTAACCACATTTTTCATTCCTTAGCCCACTCTCTGTCTAAACTAATTTGCTTTTTTTGCAAAATGATGAACAAACCCACACGAAAACGCTGAAATCCCAGCTTGTGTGGCTGGCTATAGGCTGTGTGTTTAACCCAAAGAAGTTAGACCGAGAAGAGTCAATTGAGAAATGTGTCCTCACAAATGAGTGAAGAGGAAATAAACAAAGGGGTCAAAAATAACCAAGTTTTTTAAAGTTATATTTTCAAGTTAGAAGAATATATTTTGTAATGATACACATCCTCCTGAAGTCAAAGGGCCAGCAAAAAAAGTCTGGCTTAATGTCTGCAATTCAGCTAATTTTGAGTTGTTTGTGCTAACTGTACAGATTTGCATGTCTAAACATTTAGAGGTAAGCCTTACTTTCTTTATTATTTTATGAGCTCTTCCTTATGACACTTGACTGATGTCAGTGCTTCAAAAGCACACCAAAAGGAGGCTCCAGCCTCCTTTTTTACAGCATATCAAAGCTTGGGAACCTCACTGTCTCTCTTCTGTACCAGCTCAGTAAATAATGGAGTCATGCATGATTCTCTCTCATTTTTCCTGTATTGCCAAGAGGAGCAGCCCATCTGCCATTGCTCAGATAAGCAGCATCCTCCCTGCTTCTGCTATGAACTGTTTAACAAAGACGTGGAGGCTCCAGGAGAGGGTTTTGGGTCCAGTCCCCAGCATTTCCTGTTGATGGATGTGTGTGACTCTGCACTCAGGTTGCTGTTACCCAGCTTTTCCTTTCGAGGTCCTGCTGACACCTCACTTGGGGTCTGTTCTGCTGTGGGGCAGGCAATCCCCACCAGTCCCAGGTCAGGGTTCTCTGTGGGGTTTGACTGGAGCAGCACCTTTCACTGTGGGCAGTGGCAGCCCTTAACACAATCTCTGCTGCTTTGCCCAGCGCCGAGTCCTGCAGTTTCTGCAGGTTTCATTCCTTCCAGTCCTGATGATCCACCAAGTCCTGAGGCTTGGGACATGTATGAGGCTGAGCCAGAGAGAACAGCAAGTTCCAATTCATCCTGTTTCTTGTCAGAATAAAGATCTCTCTTGTTCCATGCACCCAACACATGCGCAACAGGCTTTGATTCAACAAGCTCGCTGAATTGCCTGTTTCAATCAGATGATCCTGCTAGTAATGCCAACTCTTATTTATTTGGGAATTTTTACTCAGAATGTTCCTATTTAATTAATATGTTGACAAACAATCTTCCATATTTAATTGCTTCCAAAGGAGGAAATTTAATCATCATGTGTACTTGTTCTGTTTCATAAACTGCAGTTCTCTGGCAGAGCACAGTCCTGACACATGTGCACAGATTGAACTCATTTTGACTGCAGGTTATTGTGGGTATCTACCATTTAAAATAAAAAGAGGGTTTTGGATAAACGCAGGAGCACCTAAATGATGTATAATGGTGATGGGCATGTGCTGAACCCCTGTAATTGGGGATTTGAATTAACGGACTTGCACAGTATTTGACATGAAAGACTTTGCAAATGTAACAGCAAAGCTCCAATTAAATGTCCCATTTTCCCTCTAAATAAATACACGGATTTATTTCCAGCACCTGAGATACTGTCCTCTACACGGAAGAAAGGACTCAGTGTCAGGCTGCAGTGCAAGCAGCAAGGACATGTGGAAGGAATTGTAGCTGTGAATGTGTAATTCCTGGCCTCTGACGCTCGCAGAGCGCGGTGGCTTTCCTCGCCTGGAGCAGCCTGAATGGGCCCATTTTCTGTTCTAGACAGTGTGTCTGTTGGCAGAGCTAAACATATCCTCTGTGCTGCCAGAGTGAGGATGCTGGGGAAGGCAGCTGAGAGCAGAAAGAAAGGGTTGGAAATTTACTCCCAACAGGCACTCAGTGAATATTTTTGGTGGGTCCCATCTTGATTTTATAAGCAGCAACTTGGTGCACTCAGACTCTCAGAAGTCAGCCGACCTTTGACAGGGGCAGACTGACCCACAGTGTGCAATTTAGTTCTCTGAAAGGATTGTCACAGCCTAATACTGATTTTTACTGCAATATTGCAAATTTGAAGTATTCTGCCATTGTTTTGCTGAGAAAGAAAGGTCATGAAAGCAACCACATTGCAAAGTGTCATTAGGGAATTAGGTTGTGATCTACTGTTCAACAGGAGTTTGAAAATATAGCCATCACAAGAGAATACTTTCCCAGTGAGACTGGAGCACTTCCAGGAATCATGTTGGGGCTACACGTGTTTCATTATGGGTCTGGCCTGTCCAAGACCATGGTGTTGTCCTTTTAGTTCCACAAATGGCACCACCTGGGTTTTGTAGGCAGATAGAGCTAACAAGTGTTATGTCTTTTCCACAGCAAGGCAAGGTTCATCTGTTTAGGGAAAAAAACCCACAGCAAAATAGGCTGAGATCTTGGCTCTTTCTCCTAGACAAATCAATGATAGCACTTGGATGTCTGACAGGGGTTGGCAGATTTCTCACACCAGGTGTCCTTGAACTGTTTCCTCATTTTGAGGTGCAGCCATTCGTGGACGTCCTGCAGCGCTGGGGATGCTGGTTGTACGTGTTGATAATAAGGGTGACTCTATTTTCAGGGTCAGAAAATAGAGTGCTAAGGCAGCACTTGCAGGATAAGAATCACAGTGAGCAGAATCCATAGTGCTGAGCATGAAGAGTGCCAAAGCTGAGCACCACCCCCGGGATGCAGAATGTGGGAAATGGACTCCTCAGTGGCGGCTATTTCAACGCACTAACTTTGGTGTTTGTTCTGCCTTTCCAGAGGAAGCCATCAAGTTTCACAGCGGGCCTCCAAAGAACGCGTACATGGAGCAGAGCTTCCAGGGCCTGAACCCGGTGCTGAACATCCCGGTCAGCGCCGCGCGCGCCGACCAGGCCCGGCGCAACGCGGGGCTCGTGGGCGCCCGCCTGGACGCCTGGGTGGACTCTCTGGTCAGCAGCGTCTGGTCGGCCGTGGACATCTGCAGCGTGGGCCCCACGGCCTGCCCCGTCCTGCAGGGCTGTGCCCAGACAGCCTGGAGCTCCCTCAGCCCCGACCCCAAGTCCGAGCTGGGCCCCGTCAAACCCGACGGCCGCCTGAGGTAGCATCCGCTACGCTCCGCCCCGGCAGAGGTTTTTAAAAGGGAATTGAACCTTGCTTCTCTGTGAGTCTTGCACCAGGTTTCAGAAACGTAAGGGAAAGTTACATTTTTTTGTTACTTATTGCTACAGAGTTCATTTTTTAAAAAAACAAACAAACAACAACAAAAAATTCCCAAGTTCTGACAAGGCCTTTGGCACTGCCCTCTCCGTCAGCTGTTGGGAGCAGCTTGCCTCATCCCACAGCCTGTGCTGTCCCATGGGGACATGGCCATTCCAGGAGCTGCTGCACCCACCAAGGGGTGAGCTTGGAAAGTAGCACCAAGCTGTGGAGAGGGCAGTGAAGGAGCAGCTGCTAAAGTGGTTTTTTTTAAATAAATTTGTCCATACATCTGCTGTTTCATAGGCTTTCGTTATTTTGCTACTGTGAATAAATCACAGCAAAATTCCCTTCTACTTGTGCTTCCTGGGGAGGTTGGTTCTTGCAGGCTGGAGCCTGTTTGGCCACATGACTCCAGAGAATGTGAAGTAATTATGATACAGCCTCTCTCCAGTTTTTAATAACACAAAGTAATTCTGGACACAGCTGATGTCTGTTATCCTAGTTAGAGAAAAGGAGCAAAAGCAGAAACTTTCAGATTACTTTCAGAGTTTTTTTCAGATTAATTTCATGATAAACTCTAAATGAAACCAGTTTTGCTATAGTAGTCTTTTATGTCTCATGCAGTCGGGTTCAGGGTCAGTGTACTAAGAGTATTTATTAAAGAACAAAAAAGTTTATTGAATTTCAGCCCTTTCAAATCTGCAGGTATTTTTGGAAGCCACCAGTACCTGAGTATTTTCACAGGCTGCCAATAGAGCAAGTGTGTATGTATGCAGGGGTGGGTTGTGATGTGTCCGCTCACACCCTTTGCTTGTGAGCTGAGCTGAGTTTTTTCTCAGGCAGTGGAGTTGTAAACCAGTTAAATAGTAAAATTGGGACCTAAATCTGCAACAACAGTTTTCTTCCCTAATTTGAGTAGTAGCTGGTAAGTCTTAACACTAATTCCCTCCCTTGGTCTCAGATCTCCATCTCTTCCTAAAGAATCCTTCCAGGCTTTGCCAGGGCATCTGGAAGGCTGTGCAGGATGTGGGTCGCTGCCCAAAGCCAGGGCAAGGAGAACAATGCCATGTTTCTCTGTGCTTTTACTTTATTCTGTCAATAATTTACCCATGCCTGTCTTCAGAATTCCTAGCAGGCTGCATCCTGTTTTAAATAGGCATGTTTTGCATCATTTCAACCTGCATTTTCTGCAGTAGGGGAAAATTAATTTACATTCCAATAACTTTTTAAAATACAGGTTTTATATACAAATTCATCTTCAAATAATGCATTTTACGTTAGCAAAACATGCATTTTGTTGTTGCTGTGTTAATTTCTAGTTAGCAACAGAACCAAAAAAGACCATTAAAAGCCATTGGATTAATTAGGAAAGAAATCCTGTTGCTGTAATAAAGGAAGGTATCTGTTCACCCTTCTGTGTGCATGGATGACTTTCTGCTGAGAGTTAAGTGTCCACATCAGGAGGGAAACAGACCCTTAGATCATTCCCTAATCACATCTCACAGGAAGGTTGAATTCCCTTTTAAACAACACTTGCAGTAGGACTGTAGCACACAGATCCCCCACGGCTTGTCGTATCTCTGTCGTATTGGTTTAAAGCTACTTCAGTTTGCTTTGGACTTGAAATTGTGGTGTCAGCTGTGCTGGCATTAAGGCAGAGCATTGAGACGTTTATCTGGCACAAAAATGGATGCATAGAACGAACAATTTAGGTATTTATTATTTATGTTTTAGTCAATGACTAATTAGTAGGTGCTGCTTTTGCAGCTTGAACATTATGTTATTTTACTAACTGAAGCTGCCTTTATTAAGAAAAGGCCTTCCTCCCCTCACACCTCCCTTTCTTTTTTTGTCTTGGTTTTGTCAGTCGTGAGCGGTAGCTTTAGGAAAGTTTGTAGCCATGAGAGCTGATTGGAATATTCCAGTCAAGATAATGTTCCAGCTTTTCATCCAGCTCTAGAGGCAAGCGTGTGTGAAACCAGGGCTGCCAGCAGGTTTATGTAATAGAACCACAGTGTTATTACTTATTCAGTAGGGGTTTATAACAGTGCTTGTTTTTAATGTAACATTCCTTTGTGAAGTTCATATTTTCTGGGGACCTCCAATCCTCACTGTGAAATCCAGGGCTTTAGTCACACTGATGCAATGGTGACTGCACAGTCCAAGCCCTGCAGATTGAATGAAGAAGGTCATATTTAGGGCACACAATAAAATTCATTAACAAGCCCAGGCAGTACTTGTTCTCAGTAAGACTCCTGAGGTAGTCACAAAATCTTCAGTCTGTCTTGCACACAAGCACATGTGTAGGGGTGCACCCACGCACACGCATGCAGATAACTTAGTTTTTAAATTTAATACTTGTTTTTATTCTTAAGCAGGAATGTTTTTAAGTGCTTTTTTGGTAAGTTTTCATTAACTAGACCAAGCAGAAGGTGACAATAATCACGTCTTCTGCGGTTAGGAAAAAAGTTGCCACTTCTATCATTTAAAATATAAGGTGCAAATTATTTTGTTTTAGTACAAAAAAGGGAAAGAAAACAGATGGTTGCTGATATATCCATTTGCATTATATACTAGGTTAAAATATCTCAAAGAAAATTTATATGAGATTATTTTCTGAAAGGCAAGAAGCATTTAAACAGTGAAGTTTTGTAGCAAGCTGTCAGTCCCAATGCTGCTATTAAAATAAAAGATGCAGAGCTGAAGAGGTTCATCCTACAGTCCTTACTTAGGCAAAACTTCCTGAGTGCTAGTCTAAGTCCTAGTGCTAAGTGACTTTCAGAGTCAAGTCCAGCATAAATAAAAGGTTTGCTAGGGGTAAATGCTGTCTGTTTGAAGTCATCAAAGAATAAGCTGCCATGTTTGGAACATCTTCTGGGGGCAATGTCAAGTTTGGGTCCTAAACAGCCACCTCTACTATGGCTGTTATCATGCAGACATGGATCCAAAAGATATATATGAGACTCAGTGTCTGAGTCCAGTAGTTGTGAATAAAAAACATGTAAAGCCAGACACTGCATCAGGGAGCAGAGCTGGCTCCAAGGTGATGCTGTTAAGCCCAACTTAGTCCTGCTTAGTGGCTTCTCTGGTTTGAAATGGCAGCACTGGGAGTCTGGGATGAACATTGTCAGTGGTCAGAAGAGAGTAACTTCACAGATCTTACATTTGGTAAAAAGGAGAATTCAGAGGAGGGGCTCACGGTACAAAATACAAGAGTTGTGAATCTTCATCTGAGTGTGCAGGTGTTCTTTTCCAGTCACAGTGGCCAGTCCTTGCTGAACAGGATCCCAGCTGAAATCCTGATTTGATCAAAATTCCTTTCAATGGGAGGGGTTTATATTTCCATATGCACACATTTATCCTCTGTGTGTCATGCTTCTCTTGTTTAAATTCCCTGCCCATTTTGCATGGCAGCCATGTAACACTCCTGTGATCAATCTGTATTACATAGAAAGGGAATGTGGCAAAATGCAGAACATCTACAAACGTGGTTTAATGAATTATGTCCAAAGCCAGTTTCAGCATTATGCAAACCTGTTTATATGGTAATGTTAAACCCCAAGGCTAAACGAAATAGCTCAAATGACAGTTTATTTTCAGATTTGTCCAATTCTTTCTTTGATGACATTTGGACATTGAGTAGTAATATTTGCATTTTCATTTTCTGATATTCAAGGGGTTTTTTTTAGAATTGAAATTATGTCTTCATTTTTTTGTGCTCTCGGCAAGCAGAGAATTTTAACAATTCCTTCATGATAGCAAGTGTTATACAAGAAAGTCCCTCTGTATATCTGTTGTTAAGCCTTCATTATTGCTAAGCCTAGAGATACAGGAATGTGCATTCGTGTGTTACAAATTGACTTTCCTGGGTTCTGGCTTCAGTGCACAATGCCTGTACAGTTGTTTAATGGTGTATTAACAGTGATCCTGCAGCACCTTCAAAGTGTCAACTAATGTGCATTCCCTTTCCCCCATCTCCTGCAGCACTAATTGTCATCCTAATGAAGCCTCCATCACTCTTAGCCACAATTATAGTGAGCACAACAGTGAAGTCAGGGAATCAGAACAGGAATAGTGAAAACCTGACCAAAGGGAGAGGGAAAGGGGAAAGGAGATGCTGAAACTTTGCAAAAGTTTGACACAATTGTGCTGCAACAAACCTTTGAACAAACTGGGCTCCTCCTGCACAGCAAGGCTGAAAACCACTGATCTGAAAACCCTGAGATCTCAGCTTTGACTTCCCAGATAAACAAGATCCAGATGTTTCTTGTGGCCTGGCAATGAGGACCAGCTTTCTGTTGATTTCTCTAGTTCTCTTTCATCACAGCCGTCAGAGAACTGCCAGTTTGCTGCTGGCTAGCATGCCCTCCTTGTTGTCTTCCCAGCTCCCAAAGCTTCAGGAGCTGGCCACATGAAACCTTGGCCAACTCCAGCAGTTTCCCTAGAGCAGGAAGTTTTATATCTGAGTGAGCTAAATCCCCTAGGCTTCTTCAGAAACCCAGCTGCAGATGAGGAAAGTTTGCTTTTCAGAGCAGCCTTCAGCCAGTTCAGTACTTGCACACCGGAAGGAGATAGTGAAAACCAGCAGTTACCTCGTCCTGATTTTCAGGCATGGGAATCTGATGTATCTAAGAGGAGACTTGGTTATTTGATATTTCAGCAACAGAATAAGACAGACCTGGTTGGCAACCTTTCTCACTGGCCTTTGCTTCAGTGCAGTTGTGAAAAGATAACAATCCATATGTGTCTTTATTTCTACCATTCAAGACCTCCAGTGCAGTCTTAAGGATTAGTAGGACTTAAGCCCTACTAAATTAAATGACAATTGAAAACATCGTGTAAAAAAGCCTTTCCAAACCAAACCCTCAGGCTTTTGCCAAGGTGGCTCCAGGGGTGATGCCCACAGAGAGAGTAGGGAGCAATGCAGTGTTAGAGAGGACAGAGCACTACCCTTCCAGAGGCCCAGGAGGAGTTCATGAGAGCAGGAACACCTCCTGCTGCAGCCAGGCACAGAGGAGACAAAGAAATGTGAATTAGGGTTAAGGACAGCAAGGAAGAATTTGTAGGACAGCATATTTTCCTGCAGAATCTTCAAAGGCAAGCAAACACTCTGATTTGTAATTCCCTTCGAAGGTGTATTGTGGAAGAGATTGGCCTTCAAAACCTTCACCACTATCATCACAGTAAGGGAAAGAATAATCAAGCTGAGGGCATTTAAAAACTGAGGCTGCAGGGCCTTACAGGCTGTGTTAGCCAGGCCCTGGGCAGCATTGGGGTGTCTCACTTACATTTGGTGTTGGGAGCTGTTTCCCTCACGATGTGACACTGCAGGTACCACGTTGATTCCGTTCCTTCTTACTAACAGTAGTGTGTTGATCACTCTGCTCTTTGCTTCTGCCTTGGTTACCTTCTTTTGCTCATGGGTGCTACCACAGCTGCTACCTCACTGTGTCTGCAAACACGTTTACCTGAGAACAACAAAAAAAGGTACCAGAAATCTCCTTGAACTGAATGTACAATCTATGCAAATTCTCTTTCTACTTTGTTAAAACCTAGAAGTATTACTTGTAACCTTGCCAAATAAACAGCAAGATACTGTACAGGTGCCTCTGATACAGAGTGACAATTCTAGGCGCAGTTCATGGCGCTGCATTTGTATATTGTAATGACTCTGCTTGTCTTTGGTTCTGTTGTAATTAACACCCTTGACTGAGACAATAGCACTCCTGCTAGGGGAGCACCTTCAGTTTGCTGGGAATATTCCAGAGGAGGATATCTGTGGCATTTAATTTTATTTTCCAGCTTAGATCCAAAAAAAGGCACAGACCTGCTGGCCAAAACCAGGGTGTTGTTTCAGCTTTTCTGTGGATGAATCCTGTCAGCTTTGGATCGCTCGGTGTCTGTTCCCATTGTGGCATCCAGTGTGTTGCCCCTTAAAGAAAGCCTTACTTCCATCCTTTCTAAATGTGGCCTTAAACTGTGTTAGGAACTTTGGTGTTGTCTGTGTCTTGCTCACTTTCTCTGTTGTGGAATGAATAAAAGGCACCTTGAGATTTCTATTACAGCTCATTTGTGTTGCTGTCAGCTTACACTTCACAAATACAACAGAAATTGCTTACAAATGCAGTCTTTAAGGAGCAAAAATGACCTTCCCTTCGGGCAAAAGGAAGTCTCAGACATTCATATAAACCTTAGGAAATTATGAGCTCTGTCTCTTGCAAGTCACTGTAAATAAGGAACTTGGTTTAATTACATACAAAGTACAAATTTAGTAACTTTTATCTTCAGACTACAACAGGACAGACTGGTCTCAGATGCACAAGACAAATTGTGGAGTAATTTCACTCATTTTAACAGGGTGTAGTAGCATTCCTCTCAGATTTGTACTGGTAGCTGGAGAAGAAATATCCTCTTAATGGTATGGTCTTAAAATCTGAAGAATGCCACCACATAGGGCCAGATTTTGGGTGTTGGTTGGGAATCTAACAGTACATTTAGAACATGGTTGTTTTGTCTAAGTCAATAAATGCACTTCTGAAAATTTGGCTTTTGGAGCTTCATTCAAAGGTTGTCAAAGTCAGCAGAAACCAATGACTTCTGCTGAGACTTGTATGTGTTGGGTTTCTTTAATCCTTTTTTCCATGAGAACTGTCGTGTTTCAGTGAGTAGCACCAATATTCCCGGCAGGCTGCAGTGCTTTTAGGAATCCCAAATCCTGCCCTATGTTGGTATTCAGATGTGGATACAACCCAAAGGCAACTGAAAAGGGTTTACATATAAAACAAGATTTGTGAAACGAAAATAATTAATTCAATGTAACGAAATTATTTTTCTGACTTTGTCCTTTTGGTTCTGTTTTGGTTTGATTGGATTTTTCTATTGCCTAACATAGTCCATTATAAGTTATTCCTATTCTGTCATTTTCAAAGACTGGTGGTAATATAGTTTTAAGAAATAACTATTTTGTTATAGATCATAATATGCATAAAATTGTACAGAAATATTTTGTAATCTATTGAATAAGAAAAAAGAAAACCGTGTATATACAGGAAAGTTGAAAAAAATTGGAAATTCAAATGGAACACACTGAAAGATGTAGATATTTTGCTATTTATTTAAAGGAGTATTTTATGAGATATTGAAATGTCTTAAATTGACCAGTAATCAAAGTTCAAAGTCAGAATGCTTTTCTTGTAGTAGAATGTGATTTTCAGCAATTATTGCACTACCCGTTTTTGCACCCTTTTGTCTTTCATTTAGCAGAAACAACGTGCCTTAGCTGTATTCTTTGTCAATGAGAGTTTGGTTGTTTGTCTGACAAAGCAAATTCTTTTGCAGAAAAAGAAATGGATGTATGAAATACTGTATTATACCAAAAACACTGCAGTGTATATAATGCTTTCTGTCATATGGTGTTTTCAGATGCAGAGTTTTAAAATAAAATAAAAAAAAGGCTGTCTTTAGGAGCATGTGCACTTTGTATTATTTTCAACCCCACTGACGTGTGTCTTATTTGAAGGTACTTTGGTGCTTGGTGATTTTTAGGAGGAAGAATGGGCCTGAGCAGTTCCAGCAGTGCTCCTGCCTGGTCGGTCCTTTCTCAGCCATAGCCATTATGGGGGAGCATTCCTGAGCATTCCCTGTTGGGAATCTGTCCTGGGTCAGAGCTCACTCACTGGCAGTGCTGCAGCCTCCCCTGGCTGCTGCCCCCAGTGCAGGGGCAGAAGGTGGGTGAATTTTGCAGGGCTGCCAGCACAGTGGGACCCAGAGAAATGTCCAAATTCTTGTTTTCAAACCCAGATGTCTCCTTGTGGGCCGGAGCCTCCCTGCCTTTTCCAGTGATCACAAGCAATGGTAGGCAAAGGGTCAGAAGTTATCAACAAGGAGCTGAACTGCAGTCTGTCTTCTGGAGGCCATTAACCACAGGAAGTGCTGGAGCAGTTTCTTCCCTGCATCCCCAAAAAGTGCATCAGCCAAAGAGAAGGGACCCTGTCATGGGCATACAGATGTCCAGCTGGGTGCAGAAATATGAATTAATGCAAGGGCTGGCTGGTTCCAAGAGCAGCAAAATGTGTGTCCTTTGCCTTAAGTGCAAGGATGAGCTCAGAAAGACACATTTCTTCCATAGTTCCCTGCTGGGTTATGGACCCAAACCAGCCATTGCCTAATGTTCACCCAGTGTGAGCACTTGCATTTATTTCCATACCCTGCTCTCCACACACAGCAGAGATTTCTTAGAGCTGCTTCCACAGATGTGATGGAGGAAAAGTTAAATTCTCCTAAAAGTGGTAAGATTGGTATCTTTAGCACCATCCTCACGATATATTGCAGTTTTGTCTCCCTGTGCAGCTTTTTGATGTGGGATGCTTGGAAAAAACTCCTTGACGACCTTCCAAAAGTCTTTGACAGCACCCGGAGCTGCATGACTTTTCATGCACCCCAAGCCGTGCTGCAGGTTCTCTTGGCAGCCAGATCTGTGTTTGATCTTGTGTTTTCTTTTCACCTGCTGTTCAGGAATTCCACTTTTTTGGCACTTAGATGCAATGAGGTCTGTTTAAACAGAGGGAACACAGCACTAATATTTTAGTCTTGGCACAAAGAAAAGATTTTCTATGGAGGGGAAAAAGGAAAAAAAATCCTGCTTTCAAATTTGAAGCCTGGTTTTATTTATAGCTGGTATAAGAAGTATGCTGCTTTTGCACTGGCTTATTCCTAATCCAGCTGCTAATAGTCATGGCATATTAAAACTAAAAGCCCTCAACCTTTGTTTTAATTATCTCCAAATGCGTCATTGGCCACTACTTTAAAGAAAAGGAGGGGAGAAAATCAGGCTACCAGGTGCTCAAGTGTTTTGTTTGCTTTGTAGACTTCTGTGAGAATCTGCTCTCTAAGTTCACCATGGAGAGGGTGGTCTGAGACTGTCACACCAGCAGTGTCACACTGGCAGGAAAGGCTGTGCCCCTCTGCTGGAAGCACCATCACATCTCTGCATCTGCCATGCCTAAGGTGTCTTATTGTCATTATTATTTATAGACTAGAACATGGTTAGTTCACACAGTGACACAGAGCAGTTTGCCAATATCTGCACAGTAAACCAAGTGCAACAGGAACGAGGTATTTAATTACCTTGACAATGGGGATTTCAGAATTTCGCATTTCCTCATCTGTTGCTAAAGAATCTGTAACCTATTTTCTGAAAATCAGAAGCTATTAGTAATCTGAAGCTTCACATATGCAAACAGCTGTAAACCTTTGCTGTCTATGAATGATTAAAAAACAGGAGATACGTGAGATGATACTAAAGTTAAAATCAGACACGGATGGCAATTTTCCACTCTTCAGGAAGGATGATCTTGGCTTTTCTGGTGCCAAATCAGCCTTTTGGCGTGGGTTGCTCCACGCCCTGACTACAGGGCTCTGAGCTGGGGGCCTCCTGAGGCACCAGCTGTGAATCCCATCCAGATGGGGAAGGGCTGAACCTGGAGCTGGGGGCCTCTGAGGAGACAAGGCTCAGACACTGCATGTCCTGGAGCTGATTGCCAAGCACCAGTTTGTTCTGGCCAGCTCTCAAGCAAAGCAGAGTCATGCCAGAATCCTAAATTCATGGCCAAGGAGTTTCAGTTTAATTTATTAATAGTATTAACACGACCCAAAAGTATCCTGCATTTTGCAGATCCAGGCCTCGAGCTGCACCCTTTTCTGGAAGAGACCAGATTGGACTTTTCAGCTAAAGCATGATGTCAACGTACACATTCACTGTACACCATGGCTGCCCATCCTGGGGAGGCATTTGCAGCACAGCATTGGTGAATCTGGAAGCAAAGCTTTCTGCTGCAGCAGTGACAGGAGATGCTGTGGGCCCTGCTGGGTCTCTGTCAGGCTGCTAGAATGGAAGTGAAAGACGTTGGAAAAGCGGCAGGATTATGACACGGTTTGGGTGCCCAGATTTGAAGGTTTAAAAGAGACGTTTGTGCCTAATCAGCTGAAGTGAGTTATAAGATGTAAAGCACTTTTTCCTTCTCGCCCTGAAACATCCATCATGATGCTCTGTGCTGGTTCCAGACTGCCAGTGCTCTCTTCTCTGAATTAATGCCTCCACCTGAGCAGGCAGTGCAGCTCTGCAGAGCCCCAGCCGGGCTGACACAGCCCCTGCACGTGTCCACAGGCACCAGGGCAGCAGAGCCTCTCAGCCTCCCTGGCCACATGGAAACTTCCTGAAACTCTTGTTTCAGAGTGTCAGGAGTGACAGCTCACCATCCTTAGAACATATTTGATTTCAGTAAGACAGAGGCCATTCAAAAGGCAATACTTAAATATGAATATAATACTTTGATATTAATATACTCCATATAAAAATACACATCTGTGTATTTTTATACAGTACCCCACACCATGAGCTGTTTTAGACTCCATTTATATTTCCACTGCCCATAAATTATCCAAAATCCAGTAGCATGGCTGCAATGGAGCAGCCTCTTCCCAAAGTGTTTAGTAGTGCACAATGTACAGCCTTCAAGTAGGAGCAGTTTTTTACTCATATAAATGAGTTAAAATAATGTGCTCTTCTTAGTCTGCTTCTGTAATTGTTTTGGTTTGGGTTTTTTTTCCTAACTAGGACTTGCATAATAATAAAAGAGATTTGACTAGAAACATAAAGTACATTTTAATGTGATCTCATTTATGAAAGTCTATCACTGGATACACATGGCAAGGAAATGAAAGTATTCTTATAACAGATTAATAGCCAAGATCAAATATTTCACTTTCTAATAGAGTCTGCCTATATGTGCTTTAAATTCTTTGCTAAATTTAAATTTAAAAGGGCTTTTCTAGTGCCTTGAAAGCAAGCCACTGCCTGCCACATCATCCCAGATTTTCCATTACTGCTCACTGATGGTTTGCATTCATTAGCAGAGGACGGCTCCAGCCCTGGCCTTCAGAGGAAGAAATTACTTTTTGCCTCAAGTAAAAGAGGAAAAAGTGCTGTGAGCTACTTCCCAGCAGCCTGGCCACAGCAGGACCAGCCAAGCCATGGGGGAGGCAGGTGTCCCTGGGGAGGGACAGCCCAGGGACCAACGTGACCCAGCACAGAGCGGGGCTGGAGCTGTGACTTGCTCACTACAGAGACCTTACACCCCTAGGTAATTGATGCAATGTCCGGATGCATTTAAGAGCATGCATTTCTTTCCAGAATTCCCTGCTTAGGAGCCTTTTTGTTGGATTTAGTCCTTCTCTGCATAGATCCAGTAAGTCCCTGAGCTGAGGTCTGCTCACCTCACATCCCCCAGCTCTCTCTGAGGAGCCAGCACTCAGCCCCTTTCTTTCACATGGGTAGGTAAGTGCTGATTTAATTTGTCCATTCCTTTAATTAATAACATCAGTTAAACTGGTATCAATATAATAATACATTAAGATTTAGCACAAGCTGTATAGTTCTTATTTAGAGTGCACCAGCACGAGTGTGAGCCAGCGCCACAGTGACTGTAATGCTCTGAATCCACATGATTTGTACCAGCTCACTCATAATCCAGCCTCAAAAAGCAAAAATTCTCTCGGCTTTGTCTTTTCCCCCACACTTGACTGGCTTTGAAGATTTCATAAAACAAACCAAGAAATATTAACAGGAGACTAACACAGCAGTGACACTCCAGGTTTATTTTTAGCCCAAGTCTCTGCCTGGTGCATCTCAGCTCATGCTCAATGTGCATCACACAGAACTAAAGGAATTTGAAAGTGGCAGTGCCAGAAATGAACCCAGATTCTCCCCAAGCCCCCCTTTCTCAACTTAATTAATGGCAGATGTAGAGATGCTGGGAAAGGGGCATCAGGACACACTCTCTTCATCCCACAGAGGAGATTTAGGGTGGGGAGAACCCTTAAACCGCCTGTGTTTGCAGTGCTGCCTGCCTCATCCTGCTCTCTGGGCATGGAAAATGGGAAGTGATGGTTGGCTGAACAAACTTAACAACGTATTTACCCTAAAACCAGGGGCAAGAGCAGAGCTGAGCCAAGTGCTGGTCCCGCTTCTGGGAGCTTTGCAGCCCACCTGGCCTTCCCAAATTACCTCTGTGCTGTCAGGACATTTGGCTTCTCTGCATCCCATGGCTGATTAATTGAAAAAAGATAAAAGTTACAGGGCAAGGTGAGAAATAGTGAGGCAGCGATCTGATCCACACTGTAATGGTGTGTGAGCGTCCCTGCACGCCTGGAAATGCATTTTAGAAACTCAGTGTTAATGGTTTTTGGTTTTGGGCTGCAGAGCAGGGCTGGCACTGCCCATGGGAACGGGCAGAGTTCCTTTGCTGGGCTCCAAGTGCCTCCAGTGCCCGTGCCCAGGGAGCCCAGGCACTGCCACGTGTGAGGAGATGACCGCATTTGAAACTGCAAATTAGTCATGGCAAATAAATAACTTCAGAACAAGAGCTGGCTGAGAACTGTGGTTCACATTACAGCAATATTTTTAAGTCTTGACAATTTCCTTTTCTCTGCTCCAGTCTGGACAAAAAGCGTCACTAACCCCAAACACTGCTGCTCATACACAGGCAGGCTGGGTTTCTTTATTTGCCTAATGTTTTGGCTGGATTTCTGACCACCTTTAACTTCCTTTTCTCCCTCTAATTCTTTTATTTTTTTAGATGGATTGAGCTGAATAAACAACAAAATCATTAACTATTTAAAATGCATTGAAATGCCTCAAATTGTTGTAAAAAGAAGAGCTGAGGCTGGCCCCTTTCCATGTCCATATTTCATTACAGTACAGTTTGTGTCTCTTGACAAGTTCATCCCTATTTTGTAGTGTGACTCCACAGAAACCCAAGAATTATCTAGTGGCTCCCATGGAAAACCACCAATTACTGCTAAAAGCTGCCTGGGCAGCCCAGGAAGGCTGGCAGGGGGACAGCAGCACAGCCATCCCACACACCCTGGAGCATGCAGGATCCTGCTTTGCCCCACTGTGTCTGGATGGGGATGAACAAGAGTCCTGGAGCAGCCTGGTGCTGTCACAGCCAGGGGAAAGAGAGACAAAATTCATTTCCCATGTGAGGGATGTGGGGTCACACCTCCTGGGAAGTGGAGTGGAGAACTCTGAGCACTTTGTTTCAGCTCACCCCTGCAATTTGGTGCCAAGAGAGCCCACGAGGCCATTGCAGCCCTAAGCCCACGGTGGTTGCCCTGCAGCCAAGCTGTGTGAGGATGCTGCACACACCAAAGCTGCCCTGGGTGGGATGAGGAAATTTCTGCTGCCATCCAGAGCAGCTCTGTCTCCCACGGAGGGGGAGAGTCTGTGTTGATTCAGTTCTTTTGGTTTCGTTTCCAAACAATATTCATTTTCAAGTGATTCATCCCCTGCTTTGCAAGCGGTTCTCCTCCCACAGCCAGCAGGACTAATTCAGATGAGTTACACTGGGGGACGTTTAAAGGATTTTTTCTGACATGCTGGAAGAGCCACAGTGCCATGAAAGTTCCTGCCCATGGACAAGTCTCATGAAGGGCTCTGGACCAACCCTTGAAGTCTTCTAGAGTATTTATAAAATAAGGAGGGATGGGAGAAATATGAGACACAGTTCCTTAAAGGCTAATAAAATCACCTCAAGAGCATGCTGGAGGGAGAGCATGGTCTGTAAGTCTGGGGTATTTTTGGTTTAGTTTGGTTTTCTCTCGTTCTTAATATTTTTTCTCTGGAAGCTCAGTGAGAAAAGGTGATACAGGGTGTATAAGCTCAGCTTTTAGTGGATGAGGGGTCAGATCCCCTCTCATGCAGGTGCTGTTAAGCTGAATAACTTTGAATGGCATGAAATTCTCTCTGTAACATTTCTGATCACCTTAGGATGAACCTTTTCACTTCCCTTAACCCCACAGAATATTTCAACAACATGCAATTCCAAGGAATCTCCTTTTCTTCTGGATTTCAACAAAATTGGGACTAGAGTTACCTGGAGACCTGGGGTTCAATACATGCCTTTTAAGAGAACACCAGCCAATACTCTGGTGTCATCAGGAGCTTGGGAGTTTTGCTTACAATCTGACTTTTAAACTACTGTGAAAAAGCACAGCTGAGTGACAGCACTGTCATCTCCAAACCTAACTGGGAAAGCAGCTGCAGCATCAGAATGTGTCAGAAAGGAAAGAAGCCTTTGCTGGCTGGAGGCCCCAATCTGTGCTCCTAAAGCCAGATGCCAGGGTGGTGACCCCATCCTGCACTGGGTTTTGCTTCATATTAAGGTAAATTCCATGTGAAGCTTTTTTTTGCTGTAACTTTCTTATTCTGTCTTTTTGGAGATGTTTTGTCACCCATCCATCACAGCATGGCAAGGGTGGTGAAATATGTCCACCCACACAGCAGAGCACCTGTCCATGCATGAAAATTTCCAGGGAAGGCTCTTTTCTTCTCCCTCGGGTCTGATGCATCACCAGTCACTGCAGTTGCACTCTCTGGATGCTGTTATTCAGACTGAATTATTTGTAAGTCCCTGAGGGAGTAATCAATACCAGCAAAGTGATAAATATTAGCACGTGCCCTATGTGCTCCCTCAGGGCTTTCCTGCCTGCAGTGGAGACAGAGCTGGGGTGTGCTAGGGACACACACACACATATGGAAAGGGACAGGCACTGGTGTCCCTGGAACAGCAGCAGTCCTTTGGGTGATGCCTGTGTCACACGAGGAAACCCCTCAGCAGGTCTCTGTGACATGGACACAATCACAGACACAGCTCAGTGGATAAAGATGAAAGCTTCCAGTTGTTGGTCATGTCCACAGCTTCCTGCTGCTTTTTTATTCCTAATGATTTTCAGTGTCGCATTTATATGCTGACAAATATGCAGTTTTAAAACATTTTGCAAATGCAAGCCTGTGTAATAGTTCCCTCATGTATTCCACATGCTCCAGCATTGCCTCTCCTGTCAGTCCCCATGGGGGCCTGTGTTTCTTTAGCTGAGCATAAATGAAACATTAGGAAACCAATGTGACTTGGGAGGAACTGAAGGATCATGTGTGGATTCAGGCCGTGCTGTTTCTCCAGATTTGTCCCATCCTTTCTCCCATTCCTGCACTTTGAGCCTCATTCCTCTTCTGAGGGAAAGCCCCCTCACCAGGGGCTTTACTACTTTTGTTGATCCGAGGGCAGGTTCACACCCAGAGATGCCCTCGCTGCCTCCCTGGGGCTACCACTGGCTGTGCTGCAGCTCCCACTGCTCCATGATGGGAGTCAATCCATCCTCATCTCCTGGGAGTGATGGAACAGCCCCGCTGCTTCTCCTGGTTGCGGCTTGTTACACAAATATTGAACAGCCCATTAGGCTGCTCCAGGACATGGAGTCATTCTGGTTTTTTCTCCCACTGGAGATGCCGTGGCTGTTGTTTGGGAGGGTGCAGCTGGCAAGGGAAGGAGCTCTGTGGCTCCTCTCTTCAGCTCTTTGCACCAGGAGGAGAGACCCCAGCACTCCCTGAGAGATGTACATTATGTTGGGTCTGACAGGAGGGTCTGGTATAAAAAAATCACATCTAATGGGAGATATATGACTGGTTTTGGCAGGAATTGTTATATTCAATTGATCAGCTCTTCAGGAGGTTGCCATCCTGGGGCCACAAGTCCTGTTTGAGGTTTTGGCACTAACAGTGTTTGCATAAAAGCGCTGGTGGTTCCCAGAGTGATTGTTTGGAATGCCCACAGGGCTGGCACATCCCAGGCAGCAGCAAACACCTCCTGGCTCTGCCCCCAAGGCTTCGTGGGGCAAAGCAGAGACCAGAGACCTTCCCCAAACCTTGTGGCAGACAGAGAAGTAATTTTGGGACCACTCATTTTCCAGTCTCATTCCCTGCCTGCTGCATCATCCCCTGCCTGTTTGCATAAGGCACAAGGACTATTTTTAACAGGCAATTTGATTTTATTAGTGACAAGGAAATAAATAAACACCCTGAACTCTCGGTTCCTGTGGAAATAGCTTTGATTCAAAATATTTCCATTTAAGGGCACAGTCAAAATAAAGTTCCCCAAAGAAGAATGGCATTTTCTAATTTTTTTCCCCAGTAGCCTCAGGGTTGGGTGCGTGCAGGGGAACACAGGAGATGGAGAAGCAATGCTCCCCTTGGAGCTCTGCGCTGTCCAAGAGCTCAGCTCTGCTCTGTGCACACCCCAGCACTCTTTTAGATGGAATGAATCCATCCTGGATCCCTTCAGATAGCCAAAATCTGTCATTTCCACTGTGTACCATCTCAGGGGCTGAGAAGTAGCTCCCTAAATCAACAGTGCCCCTAACACTCCCAGGAAAGCTGCACAGGGCAGGAAAAGAGGAATTTTTTCTTGATCTGGTAAGTGTGGGTGTTTTAGTCCCCTAGATCAAATCTCACTACATCTAACTCTGCTGGACTCTTTAACCCTCAGTACATTCTTTAAAGGCAGATATGTTTGTAGAAAACATCCCTGAATTCATATACCTAATGTTTTTCTTATTACAACAAAATTACTTTTGAAAGTGGAGCAAAAAATAGGTCCAATTTATATTAATTCTTTCTATTCTGAATAAAAGAGATGGAAGAAATATATAAAGAAATACTGATAATTTACATTCCTCCATGAGCCTCGATGTTTTCCCATGCAGAGACACAGGACTTGGCTCAGCACAATTTTATAAGGATTTAACCAATATTTAAAGGTTCCTTGTTTGAAAACAGTTCAAATACCCAGCAAGTTCCACGGCTCTGTTTTCTCCAGTCCTATTTACCTGCACACCTGGCACACCCAGCCCTGTGTCCTGCACAGAGCCACGAAGAGCTGGGGCTTTTCCCTGTACTTTTGGGAGAAAATGAGGCTTTCTTTCTGTTAACTCTTAACATGAAGCACATGAATCTGCTCTCCCCACAGCAAGGACTGGCCTCTTGATCAGTCCCAGTCTCTCCCAGATCTGGAGCCACAAGCACCTGAGGGATGGACAGAGGCCCCCAGAGCAGGAGCCTGGGCTGGGCTCATGTGCTTGCTCAACTCCAGCACATCTCTGCCTCTCAGCCCTGACAACACTGCAGGAACATTTTCATTCTTCAGGTAAAACACACAATATCTTGGCTTTTAACCTTGCTGCTGGGTTCTAAGTAAATTCCTGTGGAATTGAGTTTTATGTCTGTTTTAAGGAAGGATAAAAGACAAAAACAACAGAAAACACCCCAGACAAACAACATTTTCATTTCAACCTGACAAAAATAATCCTGTTTGATCCCAAATGGGAGCTGTTAGCTGTTTATTTTCCTATTTTTTTGTTTATCAGACCCACATGAACTCACAGAAATGTTTTATTATTCTCCATTTAACCATTAAACTGAAAGATTGATCTGATCTAGATCCTAACATGATCTAGATGGAAATACATCCCTCAGTGCATAGAACATAACACTGGATTTCTCATAGTGTGTCAGCTCACAGAAGGCAGATCCTGCCTTTGCTTTTTGACTAACCTTCATGATTTTGAAGGGGGAAAAGCCCCACAGGGTTATGAGATACTCATTGCTGTGGTTTGCTGGAGCAGAAATAGATGACTGTAAAATTTGCTAACCATTTTCCCCTTCAGACTGTCCACATCAGAGACAGCAGGAATGAATTTGGCCCCCATTTGTTTCCAAATCCTGCAGCTGCAGCAGGCTTGCTCACTCAGTATCAGACTGCTTTGCTTGGGACATTCCCAAAGCTAAGACACGGCCTCAACATTTAATCAACAGTGCACTGTCCATTGCTTTTCCCAAATAATCCCTATTTACCACCAAAAATCTGGCCCCTACTTCTTTAAACAACACCATCTGTAATGCTTTAAGTTTTTTATTTCCTTCTAGGTAATTGGAAATAAAGAGAGGGGGAAGAGTGTGACCACCTCAGCCATGAGAGCCTGGACCTCAACTCCAGTGGACTTAGAATCAAGCCTTATACATCTCAGCAATTTATAACCTGATTTACTGGTGCTGTACAGTTCTCTCCTCCTCATGAGGGGGAAAGTAGATATCCTTTACAATGCAATAATGGCCCTGTCTGATAAAGCAATAAAAAATGGGAGATTCAACAATATGTGCCCTTCCTGTGTGCCCTGCAGGTTTAGACTTTGATGCAAATATTTATGCACTTAATTTATTGCCTTGATTTTCTGCCATTTTGGGGAACGCCCACCACAGAAGGATGAATTTTGTTGGCATAATTTTCTGTCCATCTGCTGTCCCTGTGGCAAGGGGCATCACTTCCAAGGATGCAGCAGAATGCAGCAATGCAATAGGAACACAACAATCATCAGCATTATAGAAACCTCAGCAAGGGCTAAATGCCAAGGAAGGGACAGGAGAGCTGCACTGAACAAGGGATCTAAGCAGGGACAAAGAAACACATTCTGTCCTTTTTCAAGAGCTGGAGGTTTAGTTAGCAGTTCTTAGAAGGATGGGGAAAAGCCCCAGGGGAAGGGCAGCACTGCCATTCCCATTGCACAGGCAATGATGGATGTGCTCCGTGGGCTGTGGCCATGCTGGGGACACAGCTAGGCCAGTGCCAGTGGTGAGGTAAAACCCAAATGCACCAAACATTCATGTGCAGTGCACTTTACATCTCTTCAGAAGGAGGTGGGCTTTGCTGTAAGGGCTTGGTAAGGCAAACAAGCATAGCAAACCCTAAAGATTGGCAGGAAAGAAGAAAAGGGCAGAAGTCACAAGCTAAACATAAATTAATGCAAGGCAGCAATAGGAACAGGACCTGGGATTTGAGCTGTGTACCCATGGCTCAGCTCCTGCAGCCCTGTGAGCTTCTCCCAGCAAAATCAGCAAACCCTGGGGCTCCATCCCAGGGCTGTGTGCCCACAGGAGCTGCAGGCAAGCCCTGTGTGCTGCTGTGCTGCCTCCTCCACAGGACACACTGACACCAAGGGCAATGGCCTCTCAAGAGCTGAATCCCCCTACCAAGAGATTAACTCTGTATATTTACATATAGAACTCCATTTGTTTATATGTAGACGTATTCCTTTGTTTCCAGACACCACATACATACACATGCCCTTTATTCTACGTTCTATATTAGTGCAGAATATATATATGGGTATATAGAGAGAGTGAAATAAAGCCCTAGGCAAGAACAGGGAGCAAAGCAGATTGCTATGTCTGCCTTGAAGGAACAGGACCCCTAAAAGGCATGAGTCATTTATCCCTCTATGCAAGAGCAAATCTGACTGCTTGCAGGCCATTTTATTAAAAGCAGATGCTGGAGCTTCATAAAAAACCCAAATATTAAACTGTTCCATGTGGTGCACAAACACAAACAGGCTTGTTACCAAAGCCACCCCAAGCTCTGGGCATGTGATAACTTCCAGAGCTCAATAGAGATAAAACCAAGTTTCCAGCAAAAGGACAACCTACAGCAGCTCTGGCTCTGGGCAAGTTACTCTTTCCATTGGCCTTGGAGATGAAATATTCTTGCCCTTCTTCAGCACAGGGCTGCCCTGATGGCTCTGAGTGCTTTACCTATCCAGCTTTGACTCAGGCCACGAGTTCTCTCACTTTCACCCTTTAGATTTCCACCAAACACTAAGGGAGAGTGAGTGAGAGAGTGAGAGAGTGAGTGAGTGAGTGAGTGAGTGAGTGAGTGACTGACTGACTGACTGACTGACTGACTGACTGACTGACTGCCACTGACTGAATGACTGTGACNCCCACAAGTTCTCTCACTTTCACCCTTAGATTTCCACCAAACACTGAGGGAGAGTGGGAGAGTGGAAGAGTGAGTGAGTGAGTGAGTGAGTGAGTGAGTGAGTGAGTGAGTGAGTGAGTGAGTGAGTGAGAGAGTGAGAGAGTGAGTGAGAGANGCTGTGACTGGCTGACTGACTGTTTCTGACTGGCTGACTGTGACTGACTTTGACTGACTGACTGACTGTGACTGACTGTGACTGACTGTGACTGACTGACTGACTGTGACTGACTGTGACTGACTGACTCTGCCTCACTGTGACTGACTTACTGTGACTGACTGTGACTGGCTGACTGTGACTGACTGACTGACTCTGACTGTGACTGACTGTGACTGACTTACTCTAACTGACTGACTGACTGTGACTGTGACTGACTCACTGGCTGTGACTGACTGACTGACTGACTCTGACTGACTGACTGTGACTGACTGACTGACTGACTCTGACTGACTGACTGTGACTGACTGACTGACTGACTCTGACTGACTGACTGTGACTGACTGACTGACTGACTCTGACTGACTGACTGTGACTGACTGACTGACTGACTCTGACTGACTGACTGTGACTGACTGACTGACTGACTCTGACTGACTGACTGTGACTGACTGACTGACTGACTCTGACTGACTGTGACAGACAGACTGACTGACTGACTGACTGACAGGCTTTGTGGAGCCAACCCCCAGCATGTGCACAATGAGTGACATCCATGGGCACTGCTGGATGCAAATGGCAGCTCTCCTGCTGAGCTGTGCCCAGCTGGTACATGTAATTATAAACAGATATTCTGTTTATATTCCCCAGGTTTCTGTGCCTCTGAGCAGCTCAATGCCTCTGGACAAACCTGTGTCACTGAATATGTGAGTAGCTCCACTGAGACCCAAGCCTGCCTGTGTTTAAAGGCTTCAGGATTTGTGGAGCTTCATACAAGAAACCCAGAGAAGATAAGGATTTATCTTTAACTTCAGCATGAGCTACAGGGATATTATTGTACAGAACCACACAAGACACCCATTTCCTTTATGATGCAGAGGACCTAAAAAGACAGGTGAAATGAAAAAAGCAAGCAGCACAGCACTTCTGTGGGAGGTTATGGAAAATCTAAGCCAGTTCTTACAACCCTGTGAAAGTTGCCAGCCCCAGAATGATATGCAGAGAGCACTGCCACTGTATTTCCCTCTATTTAGCTGCACATTTTTCACACAATTCTGATGGAGTCCTACAATATGAGCAGCTGGAGCCTGCAGTACTGACTTGCACACTCAGATTTTGAGCGCTTGGAATAACTGGTTTGCGTTAATGTCGGTAAGAAATTTCAGAGAGGGAGTGTTTTTCTGGCATGGTTCTGTTACAGTAAGACCTTGATAGCTGTCCCTCTCTGCAGAAGAAAGCCACAAATGGCAGTGGGATCCCTCTGTCACCACAGCCCGGCGCCGACGGGAAGCACTCTCGGAGCAAACACAGCCCGTGGTGTGTGAACACTCCCACAGACCTCCATCCCCAGGGAAAGTGCTGCTGCTTTTGCTTTCTTCCTCCTGAATTTTCTGTCTGGAGAAACCTGTGCCAATGTTCTTTAAGCTCTAATGGTTATTGTGGCTGCAAAGCAAGCTGTGTATTCCCAATATTGTCCCACCCCTCAAAAATAACACGATAGCCAAACTCACATTGTACAGAAAAAGGGACCTTAGAGTGCTCACAGGTGTGCTCAGCAGGGAGGAGCAGAGGAGGGACAGCATCCAGCCTTTCCTCTGCCTGCCTGCATCCTGGTGGGACACAGGTGGCTCTGACAGATCTGACAACACCCACAAAGTGTCACAGCAGGTCAGGCCATAGCCTGGGACATGAAGATGCAAATATGTCACGTATCTTTCCCTCCTAAAAGCCAGTGGAGTAATGAGCATTGTGGCTGGGGAACACCCTTTTGCCTCACCTTCAAGCCCTTGCTTTGTGCTCTCCTACCCTGAAGGGAGGTGCAAGAATTTTACCCCCAACACATTTACAGAAACCACATACCTACAGTTACCATGGAATTTCATGTGACTGCCACTGCTGACAATAATCTAGGCAATATGATGTGGAAAACACCCAGAGATGCTCTCAAAGCATATTTTTTCCTGCCCTGTGGATAGCTTCTTTTGTTAATAATTTTCTTGAGATAACTGGGGCATCAAATAATTTTGGAGTTGTTCTCAGAGGTGTATAGATACTTCATTTTTGTGCTGACAGCTTTAATTATTCAGCGTGCTGCAGCACCGGATGAAATATAATCACAACAAAGGGCTCCTAACACCACAAGTAATAGCTAATTGTGAGAAAGGCATGTTAAAATCAGCAGTGAAAAACAGCTTATACTCTCTGACCTCTACTCAGTCAAATCCTCCTGTTGCTATAGTTGCTGTTCTAGAGTGATATTTCTCTCAGCTGAGAGTCACTTGTGAGACAAAAGGAAAACACTGCCTTTCCTTGAATCTTTTCTGTGGTCCCAAGTCATTATATCTTTTCAGTGGGCTGATTATTCATTTAAAATGCAAACCTATTAAAAAATATAATTTTCTGTCATACCTCGCTTGACATACTTTTCCCATTTGCTCCTGTGGAGATGTAGTGACTCTTTACACCATGGAAATTCATATGGAGTAGAAAGAAGCTCAGTCTCGAGTGTGATGTGGGCAATGGACATTCCTCAGAACTGAACTCCCCAGTCCTTGCTGGGCAGCCCCACAGCTGCAAATGCTGAACTCACCATGCAGGAAAAGAAAGCCCCAGGGGATCCAAATCCCTCTGAAACCACCCCAAAGTTCACAAGTGTCTCACACTGAGGAAGCACATGAAAGTTCAAACTTGAGTAGGAAAATGTTGAGAAGTGCTTTTAAAAGCTTGCAGAAACTGGGTACAGCAGAACCAGGGGCAGGGGCTTTGTCTGCAGCCATGGGGATGAGGTGAGGTCAAGGAACAGAGAGGGACAGCAAAGGACATCCCAACTGACAGAGGATCCGAGCCTTACAGCATCTGAGCCACTCCCTGGGCTGCTCAGAAATACCTTTCAAAGTGATTTTCAGTATGGGAGCAGGTAGAAGGCCAAGCTGGAAAATAACTAAATCTAGGGGAAAATGGAAAGAAGAATGTGCTGAGGAAGAAGACCTTGCCAAAGACCTTGGTTGAAATGTGCAGTTGGGTTCCTGTCTGGGAAAACTCAAAAATACTGTCTGGGAAATTCACTTAGTTAAGAAGAGAAGGAAGAGTAAGAGTAAGTAATTAAGGTTCACATTATCCTTTGAGCCTGGCATCTGCTTAAATTAGCTCATTTGATCTCTACTTTCTCCTTTAATCTGAGTAGTTCTGAAAGAGTTATTACAGAACATGGGTCTCTGGTCTGGCTTGCCTCTTTTTGTCCTACTATTTATCCAATTAATTTATTTGTTCTGCATTTTAGATTCCTTTGTCTGCTTTTACCAATTTTCCCTCCATGCATGGTCTCATCTTTCTGCCCTTGCTCTCATTTCCTTTCCACATGGGCTTGTTTTGAATCCATTTATTTTTTTAGTAATGGAATTTCCCAAGTTTTTCTGAAGATTGAAATGGTTATATCATTGCCAGAGGACAAAGCCAGCCCAGATGCCCTGCAGAATTAGAGCCCAGGGTGTTGCAGGACAGACATCAGCTATTAGCACATTTGAGTCCTCATCCCAGCTCTGCAGATTCATTGGGAGCCTGGATAATTTTACAGCTATCCAGGGCAACAAAATGTGCCCCAAAGCTAAGTTTTCTACCCATTCCTGTTGCCATTGTATCACCAGAGAGCCACATGTCTCAGGGAAGGTTGGGCAGGCACTTGCTCACGTTGGTTTCCACACAGGTAACACATTCAGACAGTGTTCAACCCTCCCTGGATTATTTGAAAACTTGGAATTTTTCACTTCCCAGGTGCCAGGGGTCACTTTGAAGCAGGAAAAGCAGTGTAGGAATTCAGAAGCATGGCAGCCTGGGGTTCTGTGCCAAAAATCCCTCTCTTTCACAGGCTCTGTGGAAAAGGGCTCTCAAGGCTAGATACATTATCAAAGGTTAATTTAGGTCCACTGAATTTTATTAGTAAATTTCTACTTTGTTAGCAATTTCATGCTGCCTATTAACATTTGTTTTTAATATATTGTTACCACTCATCACAAAAGGCCAATCCCATTAGTGCTTTCCATAATGTATTACAGAAAACATACCAGAAGGCTGTGATTCCTCACCCTGCCATTTTCATGTATTTATAGATCTGTGCCTCTCCCTGAGCACCTCCCAGCCACCTCTGCCCAAGAGGCCAAGTCCAAGGCATGGCTGGTTGGAAGGAGCCACACAAAACATCCTCAAGTGTGTGAAAATGAGAGATGAGAACACCTCTTTGCAGGTGAAGGCATGAGATGCTCTTTTAGGGGCAGGAGCATCCTATCAAATCTGATCAAAAGTAATGTATTTCCTGTTAGTATTTTAAAGAAGAAAAGGTAAATATTCCAAATAGCCTATACTATCATACTTAAGTTTGATTCTCAAATTAAAATACAAATAGATTAATTTTAGTGAAATCATCAATTAAATATCCATGGATGTCTGAATGGTTCATTCACTACTAAATACTACGAGGTATTTCCTATAAGAGACATTCATGCCCATGGATATATTCACAAAATACATTGAATATAGTATTTAAGATGGAAGCATAAGACTCCTGCTCCTCATGAGCAGAGAATGTAAGTCAGATAGTGGGACACATATAAATGATCTCTGAACTCATCTTTTCCTTTCTTTTCTCTTTTGCACCCTGGAATTCATTATGGGGTATGAAACAGTAATATCAGAAGATGGTAATTACTGATAACCTCTGCAAGAAGTGGATTGTGCTCTTGGGATGGGAACTGGCACCTCCTTGTGCCACATGTACCAAGCTGAGCCCTGAGTGGGTAAATGCACTAAAACATGGGAAGAAATTACCATGATACACTGCAGCATCTGACAAAAAAGGCCCAAATGTTCATCCTACACAGCAGAGTCAATTTTCACCTTGGTGGTGTATTTGCATTCAGAACTTTCAGGTTTCATACTGTTGTTTTCACTGTCACATCTGCGACCACACTAACATGGCTCCCATTTAATCCAGGGACTATCAAGAGAAGGAGAAAGGGGTAAAGTGCCCTGTGAAATTACCCTTATCCTTTCATATATTAAAATTGAAGTGCTATAAATTTCTGTTGTCATGGAGATATTTTCCATGCCACTTCATGATTGGCCATCAGAATTCACTTTCCTTTGGGTTTTCCAGCCTAATTAACTGTTATATTTTTGCTGGCAGGGAGGAAAAACCCACATGAGCTTTTGGACTGTGACTTCCTCTCTTACGGAACAGATTTCATTTTTGTATACTATTAAAGCAAAATGCATAAGTGTGGCTTGCATTCCTAGTGCAGAAAAGGCAGCAGTGCTCTGGCAGGAGTGGGTTTGAGCGTGGAGATGTAATTTGGATCTCCTGAGCAGGAAGCAGTGCAGCCTTGGGTGGGGCTGCCCATTCCCAAGGCAGGGAGAGGGGATGGAGCAGGGCACAGCCACACAAACCTGGGCACAATCACTGCAGCCACTGCCATGGGGTGACCCCAGACCCGTCCAGAACAACAGCAGCACTCTCAATGCATAAAGACAAACTCAGGATTCAGAGACCTCTGGGCAGGGTCCAAAGCAGACTTCTGCCAATTATAACAATGTTTTGTTTACTCCTGTCCTTGTTTTCTTCACCCTTGTGTTGCTGGCTTCTCCTAAATTTATTTTGATTTCAAGGATGATTGATCAAGTCTGTCAGATTTGGAGAGTGGCAGGAACAAGCTCACTCATTTAAATTGATATTTCCACAAAATTTCAGGCTGCCTGTATCCTTCCAAAACCTGCATGGTCAGGTGCTGGTTCAAGAAAATGTCTGGTGGTAGAGGTTCATCCTGCCCATTCCTCAGTGATGTGGTTGATTATAAATTCAAAGCTAATTTATGTGCTGCTGTACAGTCTGTAACATGGACAGGCCTGGAGATCAGCTTCCCCTATGCTTTTCAAATTAAAGTGTCTTTGATGTTCTTCTCTTCCTGCCTTTGAACATCAGAGTCCATTGGCAATGAACTGAATGATTTGGTACTAAATAGACACCCCTCTCTTTTCCCCCAAGAGAATTAGCATCAGGTCTTAATTTACTAATGGACTGTAGACATCCATTAATGTAGTAATTAATTCAGTGCTAAAGTGCCTGTAAGACGGAACCACACTGAGTGCACGGGGAAAAAAATTACAAGTGACATCTTCCCGGTGAGCACCACAGAGTTTTGGTGGAAAAGTTAATTTAACAAAGAAACAACAGTGTACTTTATTCCTTTTCTACAGCTCTGTGTCTAATTGCAACATTTGACAACAATTCTATACTCAATTCTCAGTTTTTGGACAGGGGTCCATTTTTTTCCATCTTCCAGAAAACAAATGTGGAGGTGGTTCAGGCCAGCCTAAACAGCTCCCTCGGAGCTTGGCAGATCCTCCTTGGCAGCGTGGCAGGGTGCTGGCTCCCAGCCCAGATAATGGACCAGGGACAGCACAGGCAGCCAGTGCATCCCAGGCACAGCAGCAGCAGGGAGGATGTTGCATGAACATCCCCTGTCAGTGCCTCAGATCTTCCAAAAGCCCACCCTGCAGCCTCTGGGCTGGCAGCACCTTCCATGGCCCCCTCTCCATCTGCCTGTGGGGCTGCTGCTGAAGGAGTGGGTTCAAGGGCCTGGAGTGTGCCCTCAGCTTCTCCAAACCTCACCCTCACTCCTACAAAGCACTGCCCTGGATTTGTCACACTGGCATGCAGCTGCTTTTATTGGTACTTCAAAGAGAAAGGACGCGTGCTCCTCACCTTTCAGATTCCCTCTGCTGATTGAAATGAGCCACCTTCCTAAAAATAATTACTGCTAGTGGCAATTATCACAATTAAAGTGTTTACTAATGGTTTGCAATGCCCAGGCTAAGCTAGGCATCACATGCCAGGTCATGGATGAATTTAATTAGGCATTATTTAGAAGTACATCTTGGTTCATAAATTAAACACCTTTCTAGTCCTGTTCATTTGTGAGGTATCCATTGCATTCCAATGAGAAAGACAAATGAGCAACAGAGCAGTTCTCACTTAGAGCCATTTAAAGCTCTGTGAAGCAATCAGATTTTTTTTAAAATGCTAGATTATATATTTTAGGAAGACACCAGTCAATTCAAATAAACACACCAAACAAATGAGACATAACAATTATGTGAGTTCAGAGTTGACATGAGCTTTCCAATGGATTTCATGTGGTAGAGTTTAATCTGGTTGAAGAAGCTGGGCTACAGAGGATACTACAATCTTAAAAAAACTGCACAGGGTTATTATTGCTGCCTTTAGAGGTGCTGTTTATATGGCTCCTGTCATCACTTGCTCTTCAGCTCAGAACACAAGCACGCTCTTGTGCTGCACAAGATTAACACTTAACTGATTGCTCTTAACTGCTAAAACTCTGACAGTGACAGGGTGCCATGGTCTGATTGCATGGACAGAACAATGATTCCATTAAAGCTTTTCATGCTGCACTATCAATATAAGGGATGATGTGGGTTCTCCAGTTTCTGTGTTACCTGTGGTGCTTGTTAGTGACTGCTTGGGCAGGACTGTGGAATTACACACAGAAAAGGATACAAGCAACCCACCATCTGTTGATGGTTTATTGTGTGCACAAAGCAAGCAGCATCAGCTGTGCTATGCCATGTTCAGCCTCAGAACTGAACACAAAACAGCACTCTGGATGTGTAAATAGGTGCAGCACAGGAAAGGTTCATGAGCCGAGAAGTTTCTGATCATCCAGCACCAGCTGAATGGCCTGGCTGCCTCCGAGCCACACCCTGAGCATGTCCTGGTTTGTTCTGGCACAAATCCTTTATGAACACCTTTGCCCTCAAGACCATGTTTTCTTTCAAAAACAGGCAAAGGAGTTGCATGTGATATGGCTGCACAGAATAGGCGTGAAGGCACCATTTGGATGGGCTGGAGAACCTTGGTTACTGTGTGCCTTGGCACGCTGACCTCCATGTGCTCAAGAAACTCCCTTTCAGCCTTCAGAGTCTGCATCCTCTCAGGCTCCAGACAAGGTATTTCAGAGGGGGCCATGCTATTTTCTACTCTGAACACCTCTCTTGCACCAGCCTCTCCTGCCCATAGCACATCTTCCTCTTCCAGCAGCAATTCCAGCAGCAGGGAGGTGCCTTTGTCTCCTGTCAGCTGCTGAGTGCCACCCAGCCACGGGAGACTTTGTTCCACTCTGCTTTCATGCTGTGCTGTGACAAAGGCAGCTCGGCTCCCAGGAACCAATTTGCCTTCAACGTTCCTGTGATCCATGTGTGACATGCACACGTTAGATTAGAAATCCATTTGTCAGTCAGAGCTGATAATGGTGCTCACTGCACAGAGCATTATGGCACGTCATGAATATGCATGGCCAGGGGAGCACGCTTGGTACAAATGTATTTACATCAGATGGGCTCCAGCAGGGACTTCATGCTCTAGGTGGGAGTATGTCTGATAACCTCTGAGCCTGGCACTACAGAGACACATTAGCCATAAACTCATGTGCAGTAAGACCTGCTGCTGCTTTCCTTACCCATGTCTGATGCTGGATCAGGCCCTCAGATATTTTTTAGGCACTAAAATAAACATTAAAGGCATCAGAAGCATTTTGAAAGTTGATGTCTTGGCATTTTTCTCTAATTCCACCACTGAAGAGAGGAATATGGTGGTTTTTTTCAAAGCATAGCTTCTTCAAATGGATAGAATGGATCAAAAGAGATCAGAGATGCCTATAAATATCATACTTAAATTTGCTGCACACAGAAAGCAACTGTGTGTCGATTGGAGCTGTGTTTACTCCTAATGCTACCAACAGCCACAGCTGGGCTGGCACAGTAGAGCAGGGAAATCTCCCCCGAGGCTCTTGCCTCTGCAATTTTAACAGGCTATTCTGGCAAACTTTATCGAGTATCTAGTAAATAATTTTTAAGAGGTTGTATGCAGGCTTGAGCCAGCTGTGTTCAGCACTCTGTTTTTTTTTTTCCCGATCAATTGTCCATAAAGTTGTAAGCTGATTTTTATCCTCCTAGCACACTTATCTAGTGTTAATGGGACAGGAGTAGAGGAAATTAAAAACCCAGAGAAGATGATGACAGTGTGATAGCAAAAAAGGAGCCTCTTCCTACTTTGTAAAGTTCATTCTGGGATGAGAAAGGAGCAGCCTAGACAGAAATGAGAGCCCTCCCTGCACTCTTGGCTGGGTGTAATATTCACACAGCTCATCAGTCACGGTGCACTTGTGACCCAGGAGCCCTCCAGCCCAGCTGCAGCCATCCCTGCTCCTGCCCTCCTTGCCCGAGGGACCCACCCCCACACCAGCTCCAGTCCTGAGAACGAGTGCCCCAAAATGCCTGTGAGCACAGCACTGTGTCCCAGAACCATCCAGCCCACTCCAGCCTGAGACCTGGGTGCTGAAAGCACAATTCTTCATAACTGAGCTTCCAACACACCAGTGAAACTCCATTTTACACCCACCAGTGCCCCAGGCAGAGCAATGACTCTTACCACAGCACAAGAGGGCTTACCCTGTGGCAGCTGATCACCCCACAACCTGCAGGAACTGGTAAAGTTGCTTTCCTTTGGCCTTTGATTCCTGTTTTTAACAGGGATCAAACACTTTGCTTTTAAATCTCAAGCCTTGAAAGCCAAAATTTGCCTAAAGAATGTCCTGAATCACAGAGCTTCAATGACTGCCTTCAAACCCTCTCAGTTATCAGATGGAGCCAGGGACCCTCCTCATCCTCATCCCCTGGGATTTGGTACCAGGATGAGATCCATGATCCAAGTGGAGCATGAATGAGAGCAGGACACATCCTCACCCTCACACCACTGTGCACCATCTCACTGCCTGCTCCCTGTGAACTGTGCACAGCCATCAAACACAAGCCAGGAGCAAAAGATCTGTGAAGTTTAAAAATCTCCAAGAAAAGCTTTTCCCCCCACTTCCAGGCCAAGGAAACAAGGCAGCCTTGCAGCACACAGCAGAGAGGAGAACAGAGCCAAAAAAAAAGAGACCTCCTAATTAGAGCAAGATTCAATAAGCCCTAGGCTTGTTTTAAAATGAAAATGCTACCACTTCTTCTGCAGCAGGGACCTTACTGTTGCCTTGAGGATTAATACAAAGCACAGAAGCATTTGCAGTCAATGTTTTCAGTGGAATTGCCCAGCAGCATGTGAAGTTTGGAGGATGCTGCCTTTCTGGGTCAGGTTGGAGTTGTCTCACCAAGATTTCAATTAATTTTCTTCCATTTTCTTTAACTGTCTATCAGCTCTGCAGCACTGACAATGCTCATTTCAGTACTCAGCCTTTGTGGCTCCCAAATATCTTATTAACATCCATTAAATCCCACAGGTCCCTATGGGGACAGAGGAAACATCATCCCCTTCCAGGTGCAATGTGAAGCTGCAGGCTGCAGCTGTGCCAGATTTATCACATTTTAATCAGATTTAAATCATACATTTGTTTCTCTTCAGACCTGGTTGCTATGTATGACAGCAGCTAATTTATACACACCTGACCCAGGTATAATTAGCTGAGAGTATGAGATAATATTCAATATATTATTAAGTGAATGAGATAATAATTTTCCTATGGGTTTGCATAACATAGCAGGATGAGGAGGAACTAATCTCTACATCCAGCTCTCACCTGGCAGCTCAATATTAATACAATTACTTAATATAATTACTTAATATATTTTATATCAATATTAATACATATATTAATGCAATAAAAATACCCATAATATTTGCAATTACAAACCCTCAGGACTCACATAACCACACATTTATCTCCTTCCTGAAGAGCCATTCACCCACCATGGTGTGACCCAGGGCAGGATCTAATACACCATAATTTCACCTTCTACTCCATAATTTCACCTTCTACTCCATAGCCCCATACCACTCAAATTCCCAGAGTTTTCCAAAGATCCTGCTCAGCCCCTTATGCCAGGCTATGCTTTCATGATCGTGCACTGCTGACAGAAGCTTTTCTGCCCAGGGTTGCTCAGCCTGCCCTGCAGGTTGGGTACTGGGTCCCTCTGGGCCAGTGCTCAGCAGTGTGGTGCAGGGCCCCTGGCAGTGCCTCAGGCATGCAAGGGGTTAATTTACAGCACATTTTCTGTTCTTTCACAACTACACTGACACCTTGTCCCCAACACCCTGCCCCGTGCCCAGTGCCAGCAGCACAGACCAGCACAGCTGGATGCTGCATTATCCAGATGTGCTGTAATTCCCTCACATCCCGCTGCCAGAGCCCAGGGTGGTGCAACTCTCACCCAGCCCAGGAGGCATCTGCAGAGCTGTGGCTGCCACAGGACCTGGGCACGCCGTGTCCCTGGCAGTGCTCACAGTCCCCTGTTTGTTGTGGGTGATGCCCACAGTCCCTGGTTTCTGATGGAGCTCAGCACACAAAGTGTCATCCAATACTGGACACATGAAACTGTCTCTGTGTCACAGTGCAGCAGGGATGAGTGCCTGGAAGCAGCGGCACCACCCTGGGCATCACCAAAAAGTCACTCAAGAACCTGCCTGTGGGTGACAGAAGGATAAAACATTGAAGTGAGGGAAAAAAACAAGCTCAAAATCTGTGACAATATTACAGATGCAGCTGAGCAGAACGGAAGCTTGTTACTGGGTATTGCTTTTTTTCAGCTATGAAACTCCATTTGAAGGGGCAGTCAGGGGCTTTTTTTTCCCCTCACTTTTCTATTATGTGTTGTTCACATTTTCATGTGATAGTTTCTATGAGAAATGCTCACCAGCAACTAACAGCAAATTCAGATAATGAAGACTGCAGCTCCTGATAAAAAATCCCCAGGAATGAATTAGCCCTAGTTGATTTTACTTTCTGCTTTTAAATCCATGTTTATAATGAAGGAAGGAAGCTAGCTGATTTGAGAAATAAAAACCCCACTACAAATTACCAGCCAGGAAACACTCTACCTTGAAGGTGAAAGTTGGACTATTTAACACCAAAGATAAAGAAGCCACATGTCTCTGTTCTACCTGCCCAGGCATGTTTTTGTAATAGAGCAGCCTGGTGTAATGGCATTTCTTATTTCAACTGTCCATTTGTCACAGTGGATTTTCTTCCTGGTGTAATAGCACAGAAAAAGACCAGGACGGGGAACTTAATGTCTTTGTCCTTTGTTCCTGTCTGTAATTCTCAGATTCTCATGTTTCTTGATACTACACGAATCCCAGGAAACAGATTTTTGCCTTTCAGGCTGTGCAGTGATCCCTCCAGACAAAGAGCAGAAATCTCTGTGTCTGGCAGATGCCTGGAGGCTGTTCTGGCATCCTCGGGCCAGACACACGAGGCAGGCTGAGGGTGCAGGAGGGGCAGTGCCCGGTGGGCTGGAAGGGGAACCCCTCAGCTCCAAGCCCAGTCTGTGGGCTCAGCCTGCACTGCAGCCATGGCATCAGAGAAGGCAGGGAGGGGAAGCTTTTTGCTGTGAATTTTTGTAAGCACATCAGGGAATGGTGCAAGCATCTCATTTGTACCGTGAGGGATGCCATCTCTGCTGGCTCCCAAAACCTTGCTGAGCTGCTGGCAGTCATCCACATATGTACAGACAAGACACCCTCACCAATGAAAAGCTCTCTTAGATGCCTGAAAAAAGCTCAGGTTGAGACTGTTCAGACATATTCTGATTTGCCTCTGTGCCTTTGCAGCAAAAGGGTCTGGAAGGTATGATTTGCTCTCTCCCATCATATCACACTTCCATGCAGAGTGTCCATATCTGTTCACTGAACCTGGCTGCTGCAGTCTGTGGGCAGCTTGGCTGAAGAATAGAGTGAGGGCTGCAGGTAGTGAGGCAACAGGGGCTTCTGCAGCCATTGTAGTCCCCTAAAACTTATCTTTGCTCAGGGTTGTGTGCCTGTTTACCTCCTCTTTCATCCACTGAAAAAGCTGGACCAGTAAAATGCTCTCCACTGAATCTTACAGAGGGACCGAGGTTGGCATAAACAAATGTCTCTGGAAATCCAACCTTAATACTCATCACTTCATTGCCCCCAGGCAGACCCCACATTTCTGTGGTGCCATTTGTTGCAGGCTTTTTCCTGAATAAAACCCTTTGAAACTCTCCTGGGGACGAGCAGAATCCCAACTTCTGTTCCAACCCCTCCGCCAGAGTTCATTCTCTGGGTCACTGTCATTCCTCGCTAAGCTAATAAATTTTCCAAGCTGATTAATTCAGGCTTCTGGTAACAAGTGGTTGTGCTGTGAGCGCTGGGATGCAGCAGCAAGCACCGGCTCCCCCTGCACGGGAGCCCAGCTGGCAGCAGCGCATCGCTGCAGGCTGGGGAGGTGCTGCAAGCACAGACAAAATGCTGCTGCTGCTGTCTGGCACTACAAAGCCAGCCTCGGAAAGCATGCTGTCCCTCCGAGGTACAGAGATGAAAAAAACCAAGATGTGAAGAACGTAAATATTTCATCACAGACTTTTCTCCATTTTGTTCTTCATTTACACAGGTAAGTTACACACACTTTTAAACTGAAAAAAAAATAAAATACCAAGTATTCTTTGTCAGGATGTCAAAGTGCACCTACTTCCACCCCCTACATCCCAGGAGTGATGAATAAGTATCACCTAAATGAGTCTCCACTGGGAATGAATGTCTGTGTCCACAGAGCTCCTCCATCAGCCACAGGCCATTTGCAAGAATATTTCTCTGGGATTCAAAGCCAGGCTTCTCTATAAAGAAAAAGTACTGCAGCCACCTCCTGAACAAGTAGCTCTGTGTGCTGAAGTAGCAGAAGCTCCTTCAGACCCATCTGAATGCTTCACCCAGTGTAGGACAGGGACACCACAAGCACATGACAGAGCACTGCCATGCCAGGGCATGGCTCAGCTCTTGGCATGGCATCCTCAGGGGAAGGAGAGGGGCTGTGGGCAGGAAAATCATAGTTAATTGTGGAAACTGTTCTATAGAGGAGCTTTTTTCTTTTACAGGGGAAAGTTGGGAACAAGTTAGAGATGGGGAAGAAAAGTCAAGCTAATAATGGAGCAGGAAATAACAGTGGAATATAAAAAAATAGCTTATGTCATAAAAAAGTCCATCTCTCATTTGGAATCAGTGCCTGAAGTAGGAGATGTCCAGTGTGTTGACATCAGCTTTCTAGGTGATCCTGGGATTCAAGGGGAAAACACTGTCCCCAAACAGCTTTCCAGAGGGCTGTTGTACAACTGCTTCAAAGGGTAACCAGCAGCAGTCAGCTGAACACTACCCCTGTACAAACTCCAACACTATTCTGATGAGGATAGAAAACATCAAAACTTCCTTTATAAAATAGAAGACCCTGGAGAAGGGTCTTGAACCAGGGAGGGCCATTCAAAAGTTATTATCATTTAGTTATTTATGACCTTTTTCAGTGGTCTCCTGGTAGTGTTTTCAAGGCTTCTTAGCTCTCTACCACTTCAGCTCTGTGTCAAGAGAAGTGTTTGACACTTAAAACTACCTGCCTTGATTAAGGGGTTGAAAATAGTGACCTCCAGAGCTCCCTTTTAGCCTCCATTTTTTATGATTCTAGGAAAAATCAATTTGCTTTCAGTGAAATCTAACATTGAGATTTTAAAAGAGATGCCAGATTTAGGTTGCCATATCACAAAGAACTCAGAAGAACACTTGGTTCCTAAATCCCATGCACTCTAATTCCCTGGCCATTTCTTAAAGGTCAGTGTAATTTTCCTTTAGCCTTAATGATCACAAACCTGCTCTAGTGAAAGTTTGAAACTCTGCTGCTGGGTGACCAGGAACCAGCCCGAATGCTCTTGTTGGTCTCTTTTAGCACCATAAACACATTGCTAATTGCAGCAGTGACAGAGCTAGAAGGGCTAAGGGGAGGTTATTGTAGCTGCACAATGCTCATGCACTGAAGTCCTCTGCAGGAGCCAAATCCTCAATTAAGGTCTCCAACATCTGCTCAGAGTGCAGCACAAGGGGCTGGAGCCTGGCACTGCTGGTGTGAAATCACAGCAGCACTGGGGACTTCCCCTTCCCACACAGGGACAGAGCTTGTGACCACTGCAGGGATGTGCCCGTGGCTCCACAGCTGTGAGGGAACAGGGGCAGGAGTCGTTGTCTCTGCTGAGAGATGTCTGGGTTTATCTGAGGGGTGGCTGCCACTGCAGCAGGTCCTGCAGAGAGGAAGGCAGAGCTCAGGATGCAGGAGCCAGGGTGGGGCAGATGGAGCAGCCCAAGAGCTGCACCAGCATGGAAACTGCACAGACATTTGCCACCCCACAAGGAGGGTGCTGTGGCTCCTCAAGCCCGTCCATCTCCCACCAGGGCCAGCTTGTGGGCTGCACCCACCAAAATCAGAGCAGGAGGGCGTGACTGGGCTGCTCCAGCTGGAAATTTGCTGGGTCTGGAATGTCAAATGCAAGCTGCCACTGACACAACGGATCACAAAGTGATGCAAACTCAAGCTTTCCCCTTCTTCTGACACCACACTGTTCAAGGGAATGGTCTGCAGGAAGAAGCCTGCGGCTGGTAGATGACCTGAGCCTCTGGCCAGAGATGTTCACATACCAGGCAAGACATGTGTAGCTACAGGAACTGAATGCAGTCACTCAGTGCACTAGGGAGCAAACAGCTAAAGGCAAAACAAAAGATTTGCCCTAGACTGATTTTACCCTGAGAGGGTAAAGTGCTCCAGTGACTCACCTTGTGCATGGTGTGCTCAGGTGGTGCATGATCCAGACAACAGAGACAAATAATGCAGGAACCAGAAAACGAAATTACCATTTTTCAATATTTCATGCATATGTTTGAGCTTTCAGACCACCCAGGGAAGATAGGCTAAAAACCACAACTTATCCCCATTGCCATTTTCTGCATTTAACACTTACTGGGGGAAAAAATACCCACAGTAATTCCATCAAGAAGTTGCTCTAACCCAATGAAGGGAGAACTGCATGATTACAAAACTAGAAAAGGTAAAAAAATTGTACAGCTTTACAAACACTTAAAATCTCTGCAAGAAAGAAGCCTGTCTTACTGTTGAAAATTATCAAAAAAGTCCATTTCCAGTGAAAAGCCTTTGTATTCTGCAAGATTGCAAGCCCAAAATCTCAGTGCTTACAGTTTGCCTGAATATTCTACAAACACGTGTAACCATACAACTAATTCCTCTTTATGAGCAGTGCACAAGAATTTCTAGGGTGAGCTACCAATCTCCATAGTCCTAAAGCACTTCTTCCAGTGGGATTTCCAGTTGGGGGTGGGTCTGACCCCTCAGAAACAATGACAGCAGAAAGGCCACAAAGAGATAGATGAATCCATTTGAACATAATGAGAATTGGCATAAACCTTTCCCCAGCCTGTTGCTGTTCGAGGCAGAGCCCAACCTCCCCACGTGCTCCAGGGCTCTGGTTTCATGTTCTCATTCTGTCCCAGCAGCTGCCTGAGCACGGCCAAGCCTCCCCCACGCCTGGAGCCAGAGGCAGATGTGCTGAATTACTGTGAGAGCCTGGTCTTGAGGGGTTTCCAGGGTGGTTGGAAGCTGAAAGCAATGAAAATTTAAAGAGAGTTTCTGCCTGCTTGAGGTTTCACCCTCCTGTTTGAGAAGTGAATGAGGCAAAATCACTTGGAAGAAAAATAATATACGTGACACTTTATTCTCCTTTCTTCACATGACTCTTGTAGCTTTCCTCATTCCAACACCACCTTTTCTTCCATTTTCTCACAGACACTCCTGGCTTCACTGTGCCCTTTCCATAGACTGAGCCCACCACTCCCTCTTTTCTACTTACCCTTTTCAATCTGGTTTAAATTTGCTTTTTCCTCACAAACCATTTCCAAGCTGTCCTTCCTCACCTTTCCATATTCTCACTCTCCAGTTATTTTCAAAACTCAATCAAAACCCAAAGCTTCTTTGCTAGGACTTTAACTATTTTATTTTCCCTGTTTCTCTGTGTCTTTTTCCCCCTGTTAAGAGCTTTTCAGTGTTATTTGCATGACAAACACCAGACTCAGAACTGAGCTCTGTTATGCAATAGTGTCCAGTCTGAGAGTCACCCAGGTGTCAAGAATAATCCTGGACATCCTGGTCTGGGCTCCAGCTCCCACTTGCACTCATGCACCCAGAAGGCAGCAAGACAGCAGCCTGCAGCCCATTTTGAATTTTCCTGACATTTTCCTCCCCATGAATTGATTCCAGTAATTTATCTAGGGACTGGCCCCACTTAATCCACAATCTCTTCCATCCATTGGACTGAACAAAAATTCATTTCCCATAAAAGTTTTCTTCTTTCTTTTGAAGGTTGCCACCTTTAAGAACAACTGATATCCCTCACTATGTATTACAGAGTTATTTCTTATCCTGCCAATCATTTGCCCAAAAACTGAAACCAAGTACCAAAAAGGTATAGCTAAAACAAGAAAGAAATGTACCCAGGAGGAGCACATCTCCTGAAAACAGAATTTCAGGATGGTCAAACTAAAAAATGCTGGCAAAAGAAGAGAGACCATAGGACTACAGAGAAGAAAGGAAACCCTGGACTTCATTTTCTGATATTATAAGGTTATGAGAGAATTAGATTGGCTCAGCTTTCCAGAATGAGCAATGGGACAAGCTGAAAAATACTTTGCTGTGGTCTCACTGGCACAAACACTAACATTTCTGCAGATGAATGAAGAAATAGAAGGTGGGAGGTGATGTGTCATAGAAGAAAAATATCTGACCACTTCTTAATTTTATCCAACACCATGTAGACGAGATTCATCCCACAGACATCCTGTGGGACACTGATACACCCTCCTGAAGCCATTGGAGTGACACCACGAGCTGTCTCAGTCTTCTTTCCTCACTCTGGGAATGTGAGGCTGAGCAAAGCTCCCCAGCCCAGCTGTCTGCTCAGCACTGACAGAAAGCACAGACACCCAGCCTGAGTCCCCTGCCAGAGCCTGGAGAGACCCCAGAGCTGGTCCTGAGGGAGACCCAAGGATACCCACGGTAGTGAGAACTTCCATGGGATCCTTCTTGAGTTCTCCTTGGAGCAGCAAAAAGCTCAAACTGGACAGGAAAGGGTGCTAAAGTTATTCACTGCTCACTTGTTAATGGGGGTGAGGGGCACAGAGAGGAGGAACAGGCAGCTGTGTGTGCTGTTCACTGCCCCAGCATCTCCTGAAAGTGAGCTGGTGAACTCCCAGGGCACACATGGTGCAGTCCTCTCATGTTTTCACAAAGTTTGTTTCTGTAGGAGCAATGTCATGACTGGTGCACACACAGATCCATGGAGAAAGGTCATCCAGAGGGGTCACCAGCCAAAGAGAAGAGAGGAGAAAAGACAAGGGTAGGGCCAGGCAGACTACAAAGAATTGACAAGGTGATGCATTAATTAATGTGACATCAAGCATTTCCATCACAGAAGCAGCTGAAGCACTGTCAGGTTGGTGGGGGGGTTGTGGAGAACAAGCTGAGAGCTTGAACAGATTTCAGAGAACAATTACTTGCAACAGGCACATAAGTTTTGAGAAACACATGCCAGCAGTCCCTGGAGGTCCAGACAACATCCAGGCATTACTGCTGGATTAAAAATTTCATGTTGAAACATAGGAGTTCAACCATGGGGAAAATAAAAAGTTGTAAATGCCTGTCTTAGCTCTCATATTAAGAGCCCTTGATGAAGAGGGAGAAAAAATATATGATATTTGTGACTGAACCAAAATGGGACAACTCCCCCACAGGGCAGGCATACAGGGTGTCAGGCTGTCCTGCAACAACAGCTACAGTGAATATAGATGCCATGAGTTGAGGTGATTTATAGCAGATCTTTAAAGCCCACCAACTACTGTAGTTACCATACAGACTGCTGTTAATGTGACTGTGTAATTCAAGCCTCAAACTTTTCCTTAGCCAGAGAACAAAAAAAACAAAATTGAAAACCCCACACATAAACCCTGCCAAAATTAAAACTTACAAACAAAATTACCAGATGTTCAAGCCAAATTCACACATGCAGCGAGCAGATCCCTTGAAGTCAAGGTGCTTTATGAAGCCAGGAGAACACGGAGCATTAGTGGGGCTGTGGAAGGTTTACGTGGGCCATTCCATGGGGGTGTGCCTGGTCCCCTCTCTGCCTGAGCCAGGCCAGCTGGCAGCACAACCCTGCAGCCCTGCAGAAGGGGCTGACCCCTGGCACACACAGGGGCCCAGCCTCCCTCACCCTGCCAAGAGCTCCAGGCAGCGGGGCAGGGCCTCCACAGCGTCTGGAGCAGCAGAGCAGGGACAGCGTGGCAGGGACACTGCTCCGAGAGGGGACGTGTCCTGCGGGGTGGCTGCCAGACAGCGAGTCCCACTCTGCACCCAACACCAGGGATTTCACATCACTGACACACCCTGGGCGAGGGCACACCCTGGGACAAACACAGGGAGAGCCACGGAGGAAGGCCAGGGTGAAATGCCCCTGCTCAAGAGGAATAAAGTTACAGGGGATTAGTATTTCATGGTTCTTTGGCTTAAAGAGATAGAAAATTTGAGAGCATCCCAGCAAACCTGGGCTGAGAGGAGATTGCTCCACTTAGGAAGGTGGGGTGAGTTTTGCACCGGGATGTTTAAAATATTAAGAAAGGCAGCTTCCAGGGTTACGTGGCTCGCTTAGGTTGCTGTAGAATTTTTCTTATCTGCCAGTGAAGTTTCTGAGTGCCTTTAGCTAAATTGAAAGCAAGAAGCCAAAGAAACAAATGCCCTGCCCATTTGTGTCTCTCACATGCCCTTCACAGAAACACAGCAATTAGTATTTTCCTTTTCAAACATCCTCAAAGGTCAGACTCCTTCTCTGTCAGTTACCACCAAGCCAGGCAGAATCCTCTGCTCATTTCCCAATACTGAGACCAACATTTGGCACCTAAATTGCTTTCAAGAGGGCATCAAGACTTTCAGAACCTGCCACTTCCCTGAAGGCTATTTCAAGGGGATCCCAGAATGTTTAGAAACTGAAACGATGTTATGAAGTGGCAATTCATGAAAGAATCACTGCAGGAAGCACCTTCAAAACTCGAGCAGTGAGCTCATCACTAGGCATAGATGAAACTTCAAGTGCTATAAAATGCCCTTTGAGTAATTTCCCCACAGGTCAGTGGGCTGCAGAATTGCTGTGAAATGATAAGCAGCTCCCACCTGGCAAATGTGAACGAGCAGACGGCTCCTCAACAGGAGAGCAACAAGGCTGGTTGAGGTTCCTTCTTGTTTGGCACGTTTCCAGGTGTGAAATTCAGGAGTGCAGTTTTCCTCCCTGCTGTATTTTAGTTGGCAGTGCCATTCTGTGCCCTCTCAGCACCCGTGGCCCTTTCCATGTGCCTTTCCTGGGAGCCTAAGAAATAGTTAAATATCTGTGAGAGAGGGATGCCTTTGGCAAGGGGCTGACACCTGCCCTTCAATCAGCACACCCTGCTCCCACTGTCAAGGTGGATCAATGTTTAATGCAACAGACTTGACAGAGTGCTGTTAATAAAGATGCAGAGAGAGAACAACAAAAATATCTGAAATAGCAAGGCCATGTCACAGAGTCTGCTCTTCAGAGATCTGAGCCACTCTGCAGTGAATTTATGGGAGGCATCTTGAAAATGCATGAATAAAGGCCCCATCCTGGATCTGTACCTCGGGTAATGTTCTCCACCTCCAACCACAGCTCAGAGCAGTGTGGAATGCAGGAGATACGTGGCCACCCACTTGTCCTGACCACTGGTGCACGAGGGATGGGACAGTGGCACAGGACCTGGTGTCCCTGCACTCTGATCCTGACACCAGCAGTGCTGGGCTGCGTGTGGAGGACATTCCCTGACCTGTGTGGGAGAGGTGGGAAAAACCATACACACATCCATCTCTCTTTGGCACAGGTTACCTTCTTGCATAAGCTGCCTTTCCCAATTTGCTTTCCTATTGGAATATTTGTTTGTCCAGGCCATACAAGCCCTCAGGTCCATAAGCTCATCAACACAAACAACACAGCAAATTCTTTGCCTTTAAGGAGTTTACTAATATTGATAAATAAGGTTTTGTTCTCTGTATTAAGAACAAACAAACCTCCAAAGATTTTTTTTAAGTTCAGGGATTCATCCAGACATCTGGATGCTTTTTTGCAATTTCTCCAGATTTTCTTGGCCAGCACATTTTGCTGGAAATCATGAGATTTCCAATGGACTTTTGATTTTCATCCAATTGGAAATACAGCAAGAGGAGTTTTTCCCTCCCAGCCTTCCAGGATTTCTAGTTCATGTGCTGGCTGGAATCAGCATATAGAGAGGGGCATAAAAAGAAAGCCTTGATTAAGAAAAGCTGAGGAAATATTTCTACTTCAAAGGCATCTTTCCAGCTTGGGGTGATGGTTCTAATTAGTTTCTAATGAAGTGAAGCTGATGAAGCCTTGCTTTGTGGGACTGTTTGGATGACCATTCACTGCAGAGTAGGACACTGAAGAGGGAAGATCCAGGCCTGTGCCAAGCTCATGCTTATGATCAGATAGTGTGTCTGATGGGTATCTGAATTAGCCAGTTCTTAATTAGAGATGGTTATTAGCGCAGAGCCTGAGCCTCTCTATCTCCAGCCTCCAGGTCTCTCTCAAGGACAAGGGCTGGGGCTGCTTTTGCCACCAGTGGAGGGCAAGGAGGTGACTGCTCTGAACTCAGTGGTGTTTTCTCTCATGCCACCCTCCCACAAAAGGATAGAGGAAAGTGGAACAGTGGAAAGGGAGTAAACTGTAGTGATGGGGGGCAAGGTAGAGATCAGAAACACCAATGTGGCAAAAAAGGAGATAGCAAAAGAGATATGGTCTGAGACAAGGGAATGATCTCCAAACACGTGGCCTCTATCTACCTTTGTCCAAAATCAGCCTAAATCTGGAAAGATACAGTAAAAGATAAAGGACCAAATCCAAACAGGACAGAGTAGGGAAAAAAAATCAAGGTCAAACTGCAGAAGCAAGTGAACAACCATGCCAAAGTGGGGAAAAGCATGGACCATTTGGTGAGAAGTTGTCTCCAATTACAGAGGCACCACTGTTGGCTTGGTGGCACCCTGGTGTCCCCTGATCCCAGCAGCCACCAGCGGGTCAGCTTCAGCACAGCCCTGCTGGAAACTCTTTCCCTGTGCACCAGTTCCTCTTCCAGCAAATCTGCTTTTAGTGCACTTAGTAAAGACAGGATTCCAGGAAAACAGATGTCATGCATTGGAAGACTTTTGCATTATATTTAATTTCACCAGTGTGTGGTGAACCAACAGCAAGTGTCACCCAGTGCAGGCTCTGAAAGCAGTCAAGGCACCCGTGGGCAGCTTTAGGACACGAGGCCTGGGCCATGCTCAGGGTCACCAGGGGTGACATTGCAGACAAAGGCAGGTCAGACACCCTGCATGGCCTCACAGGGCTCTGGGGGCACAGGCTGCTCATGGCTGCTCACCCAGGGCAGCACAGCTTCTGCTGGTCAGTGCAACAAATGCTGAATGCACTGTAATTTATTTGAAAGCAATGCCTGTCAGTGCCACCTGGGAAAAACAGGATGCTCATCTGTGAAGGGAGGGATTTTCCTCACAGGGCACAGGGAGCAGAAGGGAGGTGAAAATTTTCTTAATGCTCTGTTCTGAAAGGTGATAGAGAGTTTGCAAAAGCTGTTTACTGTAGAACGTAAAACCCCTCTGAAACTTTAACTGAGAATCATTCACAACATGCTTAAGGCTTCCAAAGCCATCAAAGCTAACCAGAATTCATTAAGAGAGAAATAAGATTGTAATTAATTAACTTATTGAAATTATGAATCAAGGACTATGCAGAACAGGCTATGCATCACTTTGCAAGTTATTCATTTAATCAAATAACTGGGCCGAAATATTTGCATTAATAATTGCACCAGAAAGTGCTGATCACAATGTTTAATAAATCCAAATTGTTAATTCTACAAACGCTATTTCAAGTCTGAAATATTCGTACAAAAAGTTCCACGGGTATAAAGGAAGCTTTCGGGCTGTGTCCTTAGAAATTCAAACAAAAGATTCTTCCAGCTGGAACCTCACCCATATCATGCCACTCTTTTCTACTGCAGAAAGTTCAGGACAAGGGGATTGTTGTGACCACTCCTAAGCACAGCTCACAACCCAACGAGAGGACCCTGGCACTGCAGTAACCAACAGCAATTAATCTGTACAATTCCTGGTCAAAATTAATCCTGTTAGCACCTCCCCATGAAGAGCTGTGTTCACAGGCCCCATCCAAACCCTCAGCTGTGCCCCACACGAGCTGGGTTTGGGGACAGGTGCCCTGGGGCAGCCTGGTCTGAGCCCTGTCCCGCCCTGTGTGCCCCCTGTCACATCCTTGCTGCCCTCCTCCCTCCCCAGCCAGCCCTGGCACTGCTGGCAGGAGCCTCTGGCAGCCCCTCCCAGCCCACTCTGGCTTTTATTGCCTTGGATCCCAAACCCAGCGACAGCCCCCATGATTTTTATGTGTTCAGGGTCTGAATGTTTTATCAAGCTGTTACACATCTCACTCCAGGCACATGGAAACACACCATCCAAGCTCATTTTCCCTTTCTGGCAACTGAGGGTTCATCTGCTTTTCCTAAAACACCTTAATTTTATTTTGATTCTGTTACTTTCTACTTTTATATCTCTGTTATTTCTGCTTTTCACTGATTTGGGACTTTTTGACTTTGTGGAAAGAGCAGCAGAATGACAGTAACACTGAGTCATGGGGCCTCTCAAACTGCCTCAAATCAGAATAATTTAATTCAGTCATTTGATATGAATGCTTGGTTATTAATATGCCAAGTACAGAGCTTCATTGCATCAACTTTTCCCTGAGTTGCAGACATACTTTACAAGCAATAGACCTGTAAGGTTTTGTTTGGCAACACTGAGATGTAGTTTTTGCCCTTTTGTCTTTCCTGCTCTTTTTTCCCCATAGATCTATTTGCTAAAATAAATTGAAATTGGGTAAAAGAATATAAGGCACAATTTATACTAGATATATCTGCAATTACTAACTCTGAATTAAACATATTCCTTCATGAATAATGAAGCAGAAATAGGCCAGAGGAAAAATGAGATAAGATCTTCAATCCATGTATTTTTAATTGCTTCATTATCTAAAATTTGGTATGAATAGCAGTGGATACAGTTTGCTGTTAATGCACAAAAAGAAATGAGAATTTTCAACCAAATCACAAAAGGCTATCAAAAATTAATTTTGTGTGCTGTGATCATTGAAAATGTAAGTGATTTTGTGGCAGAGTGACATAAAAAATACCATTTATATGCTAATAATGAACAAGTCATATTTTTTCATTTTGATGCAAAATAAATTTTATTTTCATTTTAATGAACTGTAATGAATTATAAGCTGTTACTTTTTATCTTCAAGTAAAAGCTGGGGAAAAGATAATGGAAGGTTGACAAGAAGATTGCCCCTGAATGAAAATAGGATGGAGCAGAGCATGACCCTTGCTTTGACCTGTTAAACTCCTCTGCTGACTTGGCAAAGCTGCCATTTAGGCCCAAGGTGAACACTGCCCATCACTGGGCAAAACAGAGAAAATCATCCACGGGGGGTGGAAAAACTGCACCTTTATTTCACACCAACACAAGCATCCTCAGAAGGGGGCCTGCCCTGCTCTCATCCATGGAAATGCAGCAGGTCCAAGCTTAGGGATAATTTCTGTATCCACAGATAAAAGCACGAGGTACACTCGCTATATTGGCAGCCCCTAACTCTGAATTAAACATCTTCCTTCATGAATAATGGAACCCAAGAAGGCCAGAGGTACTAAGGAATCTGATCCAAAGCCTATTAAAGCCAATGAAATGTCTTGCCTTGATGCATACCATATTAATAAATAATTATGGGATTTTTTTGCAGTAATTCCTAGAAGCACCAGGCACAGCCAGGATCTTTATCACTTCAGTTGCTGCACACAGCACAAGAGATAGTCCTGTCCTAAGGGCATTCCAATGCAAGGATAAGGCAAGAGATAGAGAGCTGGGTAAGAGCAGGGAACCCAAACAAGTCTGAGATTGTTGTGCTCAGCAATTATGTGCAGCAGGCTCGGCACAGCAGCTGCTCCAACACTTCTGAAACAGCCGAGCGTGTACCAACACCCGCTGAAATCAATAGATACTGCAAACATTAAACACCCAGGAAAACCCAGCTCAGCTTTTTAAAATGAGCCAAACACAATGAAAAGCCAGTTTGAAACTGTTTGTCTTGTATTTACTGCTCCTCACCGAGCACTTTCCTCAGGGTACCTGAGAACAGCCTGCCTCCATTTGCAGTCAACCTCTTTGCACCTCTCTCTTGGGGAAACACCCACATGTAATCAAATTCCAGCTGTAACTTCCTTCTTGGGGTCTTCTGTGTATTGTTTAAAGCAACCTGTGGTGCACAGTGTTGCTGTGTTCACCACTGCTTCACCTAAAAATGTACTGCTGCTTCAGCCTCACACACATCTGCAGAGGGTGCTGCTGTCTGGTGGGGACTTCAAAACACCTATTCGAGAGGTTACAGTGCTTGTAGGTTCCAATCTGCATTTTTATGCATGATAATACCTTTAAGAAGCTCATTTTAAATAACTCCATCTCAAGAAGAGCTCTTCTGTTTATTATCTGGACTGGAGTAGTAGAGGTAACACACTGATGATCGTTTATTAAACTTTGTCTTGAAAGAGCTAAATCTTGGCAGAAAGGACCCACAGCAAAGGACATAAGCTACAGTACAGAAAATTTTGATATTATATATGTATCTCATAGATTCCATGAGTCTATATTAGGAAAAGTTTTTCACCCTGAAGGCACTCATCCTCAGCTCCCTGCTGGGCTCCTCCTCACCCCGTGCTTGGGATCTGAGCTCTCCTCAAAGCTCAACACACACCTGCTCTGTGCTCATTTGTGCAAAAACTTACTCACAGGGTTTTGTTCGTTGGGTTTTTTGCTGTTCTTTTTCCCTACAACTTTTAACTGTTTTTACTCCTTCATGAATCATGCACTTAACAGTGTAAAAAATGCAGTAAGTAGCATTTTATCTTGGCCAGCTGCTGGGTGAAGCAGGCAGTCACCAAAACCATTACAACTCTTAGGTCTCACCAAAATACTTGAAAAATAACCTGGGTAAAATTATGAAAGACAAGAAGTGTTGCTTAAGAAATAAACTACTAAACCAATCTCCACACTAAAAAATAAAAGAAGCCAGAGTTATTTAACAGGCCAAGTCAAGCAGATGAATTGAATGATCCTCCATGTTGAGTTTGGCCTTAATTTTGCAAGGGATTTTACTTCAAGGGAGAATATTGGATTGGAGAAGGACACAGCAATATATTTTTTCAGCACTACCACTCATGCAGCTGTATCATATTTTTATCCTGACAATCTCATTGATTTCAAATTTTAAAAAAACGTAGTAAGTGTTTTCTGACTCTTGATACTAAAAACAAAAAAAGGAGTGTGATGCAAAATGGGATAAAGGCATTTAAATTTTGTTCTAAAGTTAAAATGACAAAATATTTCTGGACATCTTGGTCTAATTTAAATATTTAGCCTGTGACATTTTGGATCAAAGGGCATGTAAACTGCAGCTAATAATTTCTGATATTAAAGTTTGTTTGGAGAATTGCGGAGGGTAACATAGCACAGAAAAATATAAAAGATGGCAAAACTAAACTTCTAAAAGAAACCAGATAATTGATAAATATTACTGAAGAAATAGCAGCTGTGATAACAAGGCACCGAGTCATTAGACAGACACAGAAAGCAGAAGATGACAAAATAAAGAGATATATACTATTTACATGTAATAGCAATTTCATTCAGAAAACAGTCTGAGATTTGAGGGGAATTTATTAGTAGGTGCAGTCATGAATTCGCCCATCAAAAATAGAACAATAACACAGGAGCAGTCACGTCCTAGAGAAAAACTCAAGAGCTGGGCTGGAAGATGCTCCCTCTAGTATGACAAAAGAAAAGTGTATGAGAAGTGGATTTTAGTAGCATATTGGTTGCAAATCAAATTGACCAAAAAAGCTTTTAGAGAGGCTGATACTGGTCCAGTGCAAAGAGCAAACAAACCCAAGCAAGAGCTCTCCCCTCTGTGACCTGTGAGTGTCTGGGTCCTGTCCTAGTGGCAGTCTGAGGCTGCTGGATTGGGTGCCACAGGGAAGGATGTTCTCAAGGTGACCCACAAGGTGCTGAGGAAGGAGGAGAGACTCTTGGCCAACAGCATAAAGTCCCTTGAAACAAAGGAACTCATGATCTTCCAACAGAGCTGGGCAGATGAACCCCTGTGACTGCAAACCCAGGCTGATCCCAGGATAAATACAGCAAAAATCAGGTGCAGACACCCATGAGGAAGTAAACAGGATTAAGACTTTTTACAGATGGAGACAAGTCAGCAGCCTGGGGCTTTCATAGCACACCCCTGTGAGCTCACCCCAAACCAGGAAGACAAGGACAGTGCCTGAGCCTGGCTTAACCAGCTACAAAACAACCTCTGCATTTCCACTGGCTGGCTATTGCCCAGCACTGTTTATGCCTTCAAAGGCTATTACCAAACCTACAAATTATTTATGTTTTCCTTTCCTTTACTGTCTGTTTTAATTTTTTTTTCTTTGAGCTAAATGTTAAAATTCCCAGTTGCTGAAGAAGGGAATAGCTTAGGATTTATTTGCAGACTTGGTTTTGTTTTTCTCCTTCTCTCTGGGATTTATGGAATACTCACACCATGCTTGACAAGATCTCCAACACAAGGCTTTTTTGTAAGTCCTATTGTCTTATCCGAATTATTTCCTAATTATTATTGTGAATTTATTTGAAAAGGAATAAAGAAAAGAAAATTACAAGAAAAAAATTAACTGTGCAGAAGACCCCTAAATGAAGATGAAGAGTAATGAACTATGTTTTCACTCTTGGAAATGTGCATAAAAGACTACGTAAGCAGTAACAGAAAAATAACAGATGCTTACAAGAAAGAAACAAAACTGAAGAAAACACAGAGATATGAATAAACACTTGAGTTTGAGTCTGACTCAACCAATTACAAACATTTGTCTGATCCAACAATGAAGCTTTGACAAATGTCAAAGTTTCTGTTTTAGTTACTGTCTTGACATAGTTACTGAAAATTGCCCGGATTTTTAAGGATTTATCCTAATCACATAAAATTGTACCATCATTTTCTTTGGCTGCTACTCTGCTCAATAGGAAATCTTGCCAACAAGAGACATGTAAGTCTTAATCATGCTTGAACAAGGAAGACTTACAATTCAGTTCTCAATAAGACATAATGAGTCAGATAGAAGGTGATTTGCTTGTTCACATTGTTCAGGCAAATTACAGATTTTCTACAAAATCTCCATAATTTTTTTTCCAAATATAATTCTGTTTTTGTATGCTCAGTCTGTAAATTTTCCCACTTTTTTATCATTTTATTCAAGTTTGTTTACATTGAAAAACAGAGCCTGGGAAGGAGGCAGATATCTGCTTGCTTGGCACACTTCTGTCTGTTGGCAATTTTAAGAACTAGCAGTGGCCAAATCTGGGCTACACCAGGCCCCCTCCCTGACCCAACTGCACCAACAGAGGAGTTGAAGGAAATTTTTCTAAACAGTCCCTGGCTTTAGACCTAGGAGGGGCTGCTTGCATCTCAGCTTTCAGTGAAACAGGCAGGAGCTGCCCTGGAGCTGCACAGGAACGAGCAGGACTTCCAGAATCAGAGGCCACAGCTGCTCTTAAACTCCTAACACTGTGCAGCTGGAGGAAGGGTGGAAATGTTCCAGGTTAGCCATATCTTGGCATCAGAGGCCCTTGTGGGGACTGAATTCAGCTGAGCCAACCCCAGGGGACACAAAAACAGTTTGCATGAAGCCTTTCTTGCTCGTCATTCAGTACATCCTCCTCCCTAAGAACCTCCTGCTTATCGGTGAAAGGCTTGCAATGGTTGTTTATCACATCCTGGGCAGCCAAGGATCAAAGCCTAGGAATGAATCTTAAGGAAGAATGGCAGGAGGGAAGAACACCCTTTCCACCCTGTTGTACGTGCCAAATTCATGCAGTGCATGCCAAAATTAAACAGCTGGAAAAAGCCTCAATCTCCAGTCGTGTGGCACTGATTGTTGGTCTAATTACCTCTCAGGTTCCACAAGTCCATGCATAAAGAGAACCAAAGAGATGTATTACTAAACAACCAAAGAGATGTATTACTGAACATAATTTTTTCCTCTTTGAGACAAGTCTCACCCTGTGTGCAGAAAAGTCGGGTGATAGATCTGAGAGGAAGAATGACAAAATGACAGGATGGGCACTACTGTGCTGGCCCCAAATCAGACTCTGCCAATGACCTCCACAATTAGGTGGCCCAGGCACAGATGGGCTCTTACAGGCATTCAGTCAGCAGTGCTGGCTGGGATGATACAGGCATCCTAATTCATCAGCTACTCAGCTGAGATCTTGATTTGCTCTCTCTGTTTGCTCAGCACGTGATAAATAATGTATGATGGATTTGATTTTGTGCCCACAAGGAAGGTCTAAAACTGTCTCACCTCCAGACATGCTTTGTATTTTCTGGGTATTACCTCCTGGTTTTCTTCAAGTGCCAGGTGGCCTCTGGACCACCACAGAAGAACACTTTCCTCTTACATGAAAAGCTGGGTGTGTAATGAGTGAGACAAAGCCTAACAAGACAAATTCTAAAATACACTACTCCTTCCTTGAGTCTATAAAGTCAGTTAAGGAAGAGCATAAAGGTTGAGAGGTGTTGGTGCAAAAGGCCAGAGTTCATTTTACATCATTTGTGTCTGCTGGCTTTCAGAGAACATTGTCTGCAGATTTATGATTCACCAGGTAGCTCTAAGAATGTCTGGGCACTTTGGAAACAGCCCTTAGACTGCTATAAAAGAGAATGGAAACTGCAGCTGAAGAGGATGCTGTGAAATAATTGGGTTATTAACTGCTTTCATGCTGAATGACATGCAGGTGTACCCAGAAAATGTTCCTTATTATTTTTTGAACATTCTGCACCAGTGTGCAGAGCTTTTGCCTCCCTAAAATCCCTGTTTTCTTTCAGATTTTACAATACACTTCAATTTGGCATGTGGTCACTACGAGGCCATTACTGGGTAAAGTTCCACTTAGGAACTGCTGCTTTTCAAGTGGCTGCAGTAGGAAAACCAAAACTGCTGCATGCACCTCAGGGCTGCTGTGTCCATGTGCACTTGCAGGGTCAGCTTTCAGTGCTGTGTCTTTGAAACAAGCAGAATTTACATCAAATCAAACCTGTGTCAAAGAAGTCTGCTTCTTCACTTCTGTTTTTTTTTTCCTGCTTCCAAGACATAAGCACGAGTCTTAAGGAAGAATGCAGAGCAGCAGCACATGCAACCACACCAATCAAGCCTGGAGTAGGCTCATTACTCAGAGCCTGGACAGTTAGAGCTCTCTGTGAGGCAGCCACATCACTTGACAAACACAAGTGCTCTTGGACAACTTATTGTTTAAAAGCAGCAAAGTGCTGTGAAATGATAAATTAGAATGGTCGCATGGATGCCTAAGTGAAAAGTAAAGCTGCAGAAAAATATAGCCACGTCTTCATGAAGAGGAGGGGAAAAACAACCCCAACTGTTGAAAGCAGATGAATTGAAATGTGTCTACAGAAATAACAGAAGACATATGGGCACCTACAGCAACCATCCCCACTTGGCTCCATCTGGAGATGGGGGAGCCAAGAGGGAAGAGAAGAGGCACCCATGTTGAAGGGTCTCAGGGAGGATATTATGTCTGGGGGATGTCTTAGAAAACAGGTTCCAAACGCAAAACTGATAGCAATCGTTTATTTTTTTAAAAAAGGATGCTATCCCAGAGGAGATAAAGCATCAAAGGAAGCGAGCATGTCTTGTATTGCAGATGCACACATAGCACAAATACATTTTTCTGATTATTTTTAGGGGAAATAAGCCCTAGGTCATCTCATAATGTCTTGGTAGAATGTCAAAAGGACCCTGAACATTTCAGTCAGATCTTGTTTGGAGGGCACTGTAATGCATGTTATTTGGCAAAGACATTTTCAAAGTGTTGCCAAGCCTCAGTCAGTTTATGGATTTAAGGCTTCAGTCATTTAAGGCCCTTTTTACAAAGCAATGCATCACGTCACAGCATGGCACTGAAGTTGTAAATGGCTCCCAAATTTTGTAAAATTTCACGTTGCAGTGGAATACAGATAACTCTGAGGCACAGCTCAGGCTTTGGGAGGGATGTGAGCACTCCCCTGCACAATGCCAGCTCCCGAGCTGGTATAAATCAAAGCAACCTTTTTTTAGATAAAGAGAACAATGGTGATTTATGTCCACTGAATCATACTGAATATCTTTTGGGCAACACTGACCCTAAGAGCCTCAGGACCAGATCCTCAGGCAGAACTGGATGCTTAATTCCTGCTGGTGGCACAGAATTCAGTATCCAAACCCTCCCATGGAATTCAGTCTAAGTGAAACAGCAACCTACAGGCACATTTACAACATGCAATAAATACAGTGCACTCCATCCCCATCCAGACTAGCTCCAGCTTTGGCACCAAGACAGCAGTGACAAGCCAGGCTCAGGTTAATCAGCCCTGCTGGAAGGGCTGTGCTGGGCTAACACAGCTCCCCTGCTCCCAGGGCCTGAGCCAGTGCCTCTGCTGGGCTCTGCCTCATGGACCTACTGGTGTGCTTGGTGCTGGTTCATGGCTTGCTAACAGCAGGCTAAGTCACACGCCATGTTTGCACAAATGACAGAAACCCATCATACCCATCATTCAACACAAGGCTGGAAGAGGGGAGCAGCATTTGGGACATCACAGCTCAGGTGTTCCATGGGTTACAGCCCTCTCAAAGTACAGCCACACAGGGATAAGAATTTCACACAGCTCTGATCAAAGATGCTGTGTTTAAAAGAAAAGCAAAAACACCATACTGATAAGAGCATTTTCATTTACCTGTATCTCTCTCACAAAACAGAGCAGCAGGTAAGTTTAGCAGTTCTGCAGAAAGGACCTGGGTACTGGTGGACACCAAGCTGAACATGAACAAGCCAACGTGTCCTTGATGTAAAGTAGGCAAATATTTCCAGCAACATGCTTTGGTAGAAGAGCACCAGCAGCAGTCACAGGAGGTTACCTCTGCTGAGTCCTGGGGAGACAGGGCTGCAGCACTGTTCATCCGGTTCTGGACAAGTAAGTACTGGAGCAAGTCCAGTGAGGGGCTACGAAAATGATTCAGGGCTGGAATCACTCATGTGAGGAAAGGCTGGGAGAGATGGGTTTGCTCAGACTGGGAAGAGAAGGCTCAGAGGTGGCAGGGTCTCTTTAATGCATGTAAATATTTGATGGGAAGCAGTAAAAACACTAAACTGGGCTCTTTTCAGTGCCCAGGACAAGAGATATTCCTTGAAATATTGGAGAATCCATTTGATTCAAACATTTGAAAGGAAATGTTTGCCATTTTTTAGCTTATGTTTGATCTCTCTGGCAAACACTGGAGCATGTTTCCCAGGGAGGCTGTGGTGTCTCCATCCTTGCAGATATTCAAAACCTCAACATGGCCTCAGGCAACGCTCTATATTTGACCCTGCTCTGAGCAGGGGTGTTGGACTAGGCAATTTGCAGAGGTGATTTCCAACCTCAGCCATTCTGAGAGTCTGTCACTGCCTCACTGCAAATTATAACCCTGGGGGGAAGGCAGAGGACAACTTTTGGTAGTGGCACTTTGGACACTGTGTCCAAAGGCAGCTCCATGCTCCAGTCTGCACTCTCAGCCAGGCCAGCACTGTGGGAGCAGCCCAGATAAACCTCAAAGGCATCCAAGTGATTACTGGTGTAGTGGAGGGAAACACAAAATAAAGGAGGATTTAACAGGCACCTGATGGGGTGCACAATTTGGAACACAAATGGAGGAGAGAAGTACTAATGAGTTATTCAGCTTCTAAGTTACTTGCTGTAGAGTTTCATTACATATTTTTTCATACTAACTGAGCATGAAAGTTCCTCCACTGATGGCAAAAAGAGAAGAGATGAAACTCAGAAGCCTACACAGCTTGCTGCCTCTTTCCTCTGCTGGAAAATGATAATTATCTCAGGCCTGCCTAATCCTGTAGGATTTATCCTAGACAGTGTTAGAGCATTCATTGTTCTACACAGTGCTGGGCTTTTTCATCCACAGAGCTCAAAGTGCCTTACTGTGGGGAAGGCAAGCAGACCTCTTTAAAACACAAAAAACCCTCTCCAAGCCATACACATTTTATGATGCATTCATCTCTCTTTATACATGATTGCCAGAATTGGGGCAAGTGCTTGGCAAGTCCTACAAGAGAGAAGAAAGTTTCTTTGCATAAACTGGGAGGGGAAAGCCAAAACACCCTAAAAAGGAAGTTGGTGCTCAGTGACAGTGCAGAGTGAGTAAGGATGAGCTGCAGGAGCTTTCAACCTCTGCACAGCAAGCTCGGGGTGGACTCAGTCCTGTCCAAAGCACAGTCAATCACAGGTCAGTTACAGCACTGTGTGGTGTAACTAACCCTTCCCAACCTAAGGTAGGTTAGAACAGAGCTCCTTTTCCAGCTAGAGATGATAACAAGCCTAATAGACACTGACAGCACATGTGCCTTGCTTCAGTCACCTATAGGGAAAAGTCAGAGAGCAGGAATGTGGTGATAAGAAGTAAAGTTATATATCTGCTTAATCTTTGAAAACAGGTGGTGAATATCACCAGGGAAGAAAAAAAAAGAAAAAAGGAAGGCTTTTTAACATGACTTCAGCACCTAAGAGGGCAAAAGCTATCTTTTAGGTGAGTCTAGACAAGGAATGTAAGTTATTTTATTAGATATCTCTAGATCTTGCTTCCCTTTTTGAAAGAACAGCAATATCTTCTTTTTGTGGCTGAGTTCGCAGAAGGTCAAAGAAAGGTCTCAGATTTCTGCCCTCTGCCCATTAGGATCAGGAAATCATTATTTATATTCTGTGTCCTGGCCCAAACCCATATAACAGTGCTTCCCTGTCGATGAATTTGGGGCTGGCCTTGGGTTAGTCCCTCTGAGCTTCCTCAGGAAGATAGAGCTCTTACAGGCAGTCATTAACTAGACAGGAATATCAAGAATGAATGCTTCAGTGTCAATGACACAGACAAAGAAAAAGGAAGAAATCTTCTGCCAAAAGGCTGTTGCAGCCCTGAATGGCACCAATTGTTTATCAGAGCCTTCTGGAAGGAGCAAAGGTCTGACCCTGCTTTCACTGCTCCCTGGCCTTTCCACTGACCAAAAGCCAGAGGAGTCTGTGTGAAGCTGCCAGGAATGAGCAGCAAGCCAGGGCACGTTTTCCACTTTCCTGGGCCAAGACTTTACAGTTTAGGCAGTGATAGTATGAGCACCTTAACTCTAATTCTCAAGAGAGGCCTATGTGATTATGTTACACTATCAACCTATGTATTTATAGCACCAGATCAGCCTTCCTCATCCTAAATTTCTACCTTGTAGAGTTGATAATTACAGATGTGCTTAGCTACCAACAGCAACCTGCAAGCTCTTCATTATCTAACTTGCAAAGAACTTCATTACTGTGCAATTTGTGATGTGAAGAGTTTCTTAAACAGTCCTCCCCAACCATTTTAAGAGTTTGACTCTTTGAATGGAACTAAGAGAGGTGAATGATCTGGAGCTCAGTGCTACAAGGGAAGCAGAAGATGCCCTCAGTTTGGGAGAGATGTCAGAGGAGTGGTTAAGAACCAGCTCCCTCCAAACTGACTGCACAGCACAGCAAACACACCTCCAATTCATCACCCTCTCCAATAAAATTTAGAATTTACTTTCTTTGGGAACATTAAGAACATGCAAATGTAATTCCTTTACAGCCTTCTCTCATTGATAGTGGTACCTAAATTCTTTTTGAGATGAAGTGCATATCTTTGAGTTGTAACACCCCATGTCAATGCTGAAGGGCTTGGAGCAGCTTGAAGATAGTCTCTAGAAGAAAGAATTCTTGCAGGACAAAAAGGGATAGTAAATGCAGAGCATTAAAGCCATAGTGGTGTTTTGTGTTGGCAGAAAACTCTGCTGCAGCCAGAGCAACCAGAGCCAGGTGGTATTTTGGATCAACTCCTATCCCAAATTTCCCAGTGCTGCCCCTCAAGGGGAATGCTCCTCTCACCAGATCACTGGGTTTCTGTCAAGGACACAGCTTCACAACATGCCCTGGCAACTGCTGAGTCCCAGACACAGGACCAGCCCTCCCCAGCCATCACCAGGGATTTGTGTGGATGGATGCCCTCCTGAGGGACCCAACCTGCTTGACTTGGTTAGGCAGCAACTGGGAGCTTTGCTCAGATGGCTGGGAAGCATGAACAGCAGTACCTAAATGTGGATTTAATTAAGGCTGCTACCCCTATTAGCATTTATCTGGAGCTAGATTTTGACCATTATTAGAATCAGCCTAAGTGCCACATGTCAGAGAGCATTTAATAAGCTGTGTATCTCCACTATTTGTATTTCAAGAATAAGCTGGAAATAGTAAGCATTTTCTCTCCAAGACCCCTTTGAAAATTAGACCATTAAAAAGATCATATAGTGTAATATACAATATTTACTATTTCAGGTTTATCTTGCAGCACTGCAGTTTATGGCTAGCTACTGACTGGTAACCTGATTTTGTAGATGTGTAAATGTTGCAATAAAGAGGTTACTATGTATTTCAAACATTATTGGGCTCCAAGATCTGGGAATTTCTCAGTGAGCTCACCAACACATTTTATTGGCAGTATAAAATTTACTGTGTTTACATACCCTTTAAAATAAAGAATACATCAGAGCTATCAAAATGCTGGGGTGAGATTACAGAGAAGATTTTAAATTAAATTCTGTGTCCCCCCACACCCCACCTGACACACAGAAAAACCCAAACAGTCACAAGAGAAGGGACTACACTTGTAAAGAAGTTTTCCTAATATTGCCAGAAACTTTCATGGAGAATTGATAATGAAGCAGCATCCTAACAGCACAGAAGCCTAAGACACAACAAAAAGGCCTACTTGTATCTCATATTTGGAATATTTCTCCATGGCAAGCCAACACAAGGCAGGACCTTTACATTTGTAAGACAAAATAAACCACTTAAAGATACTGTGGGGAAAGTCTTGCTTTACATTAAATGGAATTTATTGCTATGTTTTATATTATTACACTGACAACTTCTGTAAAGCCCCTGATAAAGACATGCTGGCATGACACTGTTCTCTTACTATTAATAGGAACTTCCAGCAGGCAAAATGAAAGTAAATAAATGAGAAGACAATTCTCAAAGACAACAGGCACTTGAAATGAAGGCTCTATCAGACAGAGAGCACATGAGAGAAACAAAAATAAATATAGGAACAAACTCACAACCTGTATCGTCAATAAACACATTCCCTGAAAAATGAGGATCATCAAGAAAGGTAAATGCCTTCCAGATCAGTAATACATAAAATTTATCTATGTCTTATCTTTTTTATCAAATAAAATCTGATCTGTTTTCTTGTATCTCTCTCATTCTAATGAGGATGTGCTCTATTTATTTTGGAGGAAGAAAGAGTCAAACTGAAAATGTTCCTGCCTGATGGATTAGATTGCCTTTGGTCCTTTGTGTCTGCTTCAACAATGAGTTATTTTAAGCCACTCTGGAGCCCTTCACAGGCTCCCTCTGGAACAAGAGGCACCATGGCTTCCCAATGTCCATCAGCAGGAAAGCAAAAGTGGCCTTTCCCTGGGAATAAACGGACACAGGAATATACCCATAGTTCAAGTTTGAATAAAGAGATATTGACATGTGTCCACAACCCAAATGCCAACAGAAACAACATATTCAGTGTCAAAGCTGGATTTTTTTTAATCATTCAAAATACATATTTTGCTTTCAAAAAGTAGCAGAAAACTCAATTATCTTGAAAATAGTAAGCACTCACATTCCTGGGAAACAGCTTTTCCACCTATTAAGCCAAATTTGACTCTTAGGAGGTCTGCTATTTCCATGGCTGGTTAGAAATCCAGGTGAAATGCATGATCAGTGCTGCTGTGTCTGACTGCCAGCCAGAGCCCCAGTGCCCCTCCAAAATTAGGATCAAGAGTTGAAGCAATTCTTCACCCCCTCTGTCCCAGTATTCCTGGCCAGCATTCCCACCAGCAGAGCTTTTTCCCTTTCACACATATTTTCCATGTTGTTTTCACTGATACAGGCACCAAACCATCTGTACCACTCAGGTCCCACACCAGGTAAAGCCCAATTCCCCTTCCCATGATAAGAAGGGAAACCCTTGGAATGAAAACACACATCCACCCCTACCCTCACCTGCCACACTGAGCTGGGTTTACCACGTTTGCTGATTGACATTCAAGAGCCCCACACAGAATTAGTGGCCATCATTCAAGCAGAAAGTTAATACCAGGTGGCACTATAAAAATACAGATGCAAAGCAGAATAGAAGCTTTTTAAAATATTGGATATATGAGTAATTTAACTAATCACTACAGTCAGCCTAGCAGAGCACATTCTCCTTGTACATAAGCAAACAAACCTGAGAAGTTATAAGCTGTGCTGGTAAATTAATCTTGGAATTCAAATGTCACTGTGGAAAATTCCTAAATCCTTCCATTCTTCTCTTCAAATTACAGGATCATTTCATTTGTTTTAAAGGTTGGATCCAGACCTGCATCCCAAGAGCTTGAACACTGAAAATGTATCCAGAGCCAGAACAGGCTGGACACAGCCCCTCCACATCCCTGCTGGGACAGACCAGCTGAAAGGGACAGACCCCTCTGCAGAGCAGATGTGGCCATGCAAATCTCCGTGGATCAGGCTGGGAGGAGCTTGCTGGGGGCTCCAGAACCCAATTTTGCCTCTTTCAGCTTTAGCTTAGGCCATGTGCTCACCTTAGTTTCTCTGGAGTCTACATTAAAGTCGCTGGAAAACCCAAAGTAGCTGAATCTTGAGGCACAGTGGGACAATACCCATGGCTTTAAGTGGCAGAATCACACCTTCATTAATTAATTCTTGCAAGGTTTCTAATGAGCAGAGATGGTTTGTATTCACAGGCAGCATTTGCTGCTGTTTTATAATATATGCAGTAATTATGCAGCTGATGGAGCCTTATGTAGCTGCTGGTTCTTTCCTATACATAAATTAACAGCAGGATTTGTGTAATGATGGGATAATGAAAGCCTGGGTCATTGGTATTCATCTGTAGAAGGCCTTGAGAGGCTGGGTCAAAGACAGAAATGTTATTTGGCTAACACAGATAGAGACCATTGTTAAAGGATTCGTAATCTTGTTGCATTCAGGACCTACATTAACTCTCTCCATGGCAAGTGAAACTACTTCTGGGAGTGTTGTTTTGTGGGTTTGGGGTTTCTTTGTAGGTTTTCTGGGTGTTGGTTGGTTGGCTGGGTTTAAGGGATTTTTTTTTTAGATGATGGAGGAAAATACCTTCCTTGTAAATCCTTGTGGATTTGCCCTCCTGGGCCCCAGTGTGCCACAGCAGGAGGATCCCTCCAGCAGTGCCACCTCTAGGACACAGCACAAGGAGCAATCAGAGAGATGGGACAAAGGTCTTCAGGTGCCCCAGTCCCCTTCTCATTTTTGTGTGTTCTGTTCCCCATTTGAGCTCACTCCCCACAGCTGCAGGGCTCTGGTTTTCCCCAGAGCTGCAGGACAGGTTCCTTGGCTGCAGCAGAGGCTGTGTCTTGGCCACTCCAGCAGCAGAGTTTTTATTAGGTTGTGTTAAAATTTCTTGGTGCCTTCTCACTTGGTCTGTTGGGTTTGGCAGAGCACATCCTTGTGCTGAGACAATTCCTCATTTCCCCTGCACCCTCAGTGCCCTGACACCCTGTTGGAGCCAGGCAATGGGTGAGCCCCAGGCAGGACAGAGGCACTGGCCAGCCCCACAAGCCTCCTTCTGAAATGCTCAGGAGTAAAATTTATTAATGCAAATGTGCAAGGAGCAGCACTGTGACTGGACAAACAGATGTCAGGAAATACTTTTAGGAAGAGAAAATTCCCAGCTAAAATGCAATGTGCAGCCAGCTACACTGCTGAGCAGGACAGCTGGGCAGCACCAGCTGCCTCCTGGCAGGTGAGCCTAGGGAAAACAGAGCAGCCCTGGATGCTAGCAGCAACATTCAAGTAGATCCTCAGCTCTACAGAGACAACATTTCAAATTTTCACTCCTGTTCTTGCAGGTGGCAGAAATCCTCCTGCCTTCCCAGATGTCTCTTCCTGTATCCATGCCTGCATTCCACTCCCATTCCCCTCACACTGATGTTCTTCCTCTACAGCCATGTTTTGCCAGGATGTGACTCCAGAGAAGCAAACACGGATATTCCTCCTCCTCCTCCTCAGTGCATCCAGGCTGGGCTCCTGGAGCCCTCGTGCCCCCATGCCACCATCACCAGCTGGCACTCACAGGATGGGTGGCAATGGTGACTATGAATTGCAAGTTGTGGGCCCAAATTACCACAGGACACCTGTCTGGGAGTGGGAAATAGCACTGCACACTCTGCTTTACACCCTGCCTGAGCTTCCCTGTCACCTCTGTCTGACTGACAAGTGGAGAGCTAAAAGTGACACTTGGTGGTGTCAGGTTTGCCAGGTGTGAATGAAACCATTTCTTGCTGTGTTCATCTTTAGCTCCCACTAATGCAATAAAAGGCCCTCCTGTGCCTTATTATCCACACAGCCTGTCTGCCTCCAAATGATCTCTGGCCAAATGAGCCGTGGCTGCCTCACTGCAGAGGAGAGGGACCATGGATGGAATCCCTGAAGGAGCTATGCTTGGATGATGGCAATCTAAAAAAGATACTCCAGAACATCAGAGCAGATGATTGTCACTGTTTTACACACAAGCCAGAGAAGTTTAAGTTCCTTTTATCCATTGTATTTGCCAATGATATCACTTAAAACAAATATTTGGATGGCAAAGACCTTTTCCTGATGTATCTGGCTTATAAAGGACTTGGAGATCCCAGGGGGATGAGGAATGCTGCACAACTGGGTTTAGGAAGTGTTTGAACAGTCCTTTTCAATGGTTCTGAGTGGAACAGTGATACCTGCACTGACTCCTACAGCCTGAGAGCCTCAGGGGAGAGCCTTGGTTCAATACTCCTAATCCTGGGATCCCCTCCTCTTTGATCTGCCCCTTCCCTGGGACTTAAACTGTGTAAAACCACAGCTCCTCTAATACCACTGGCTTTGAATCACATCTTTCTTTTGCTCTTAACTGATACCTGTTCAAATATTTACATCTGCCTCTAAAGTACCTCTCCTTCCTCTGCTGTGACCATTACCTGCAGCACCCAGCCACGACCCAGCCAGCACCCAGCACACCTTCCTGCAGGCTTCCTCACATTTCCAGTCCAACCTCATCTTTGCTGATTACATCCTTAAACTTCTCTTGTTCCCTCTGTTTCACAGCACTGAGGTTATCCTTGAGGAGCTCCCCAGCTTTCTCTACCACTTCTGTTCACTCCCACATCTTTGTGTTAACACTTCTACTTAACACTACACCAGCTCCAATGTTACAACAACAGAGCCGTGCTAAAGTTATCTGAATTTTGTAATCCTTGCTCCAAACCTGTGAGAAATTGCTCACTGACAGAAACTCCCAGCCTCTGCAGCTCCTAAACCCAAAAGCAAAATGAATGACTATTTAATCTCTTTCATTGCCTATGTTATTCTTCTTGGAGCCAGATTGGAATGCCACTCTGAAATTCACAACATTTTCCCCTCAAGAAAGACACCAGAAAAACTTAGGGAATAACCTCTGCTCGCTGGGAGAAGATCAGACCTAACTCTGGCCCAGTAGGGTCTTTGAGCTGAGCTTTGTGGCTTCTATGTCTGAGAGGAACAATGTGTGTGAACACTGTCCTCCAGATAACAACCAAAACAACTAATAATAGCAAGGGTAATCACCATATTAACATCAGAATTTAGAAAGGAAGTAATAATTGTTAATGTCAATGCTATACCTCCTCATAAATTTATATATTTCACTTAGTTTAAGAGAAGTCTCAGAGCTGGGAACTCAGTAACTGCACAGGTCCAAAATTCCCACTTACCAGGAGCTGTGGACAGCATTTGAACATGGCAAGATACCTGCTGGCACTACAACTCCAGTGACTCAGTGGAGAAGAAGACTTCCTTGTCATTATCAGCTTACTAAGAATGTCTTATTGAGTTTTGCTTCCTCCAGGACAGTTTATAGAAGTGTTTGCAATGGCCAAACCTCTGTGAAATGGCTTATTGGACCCAGATGTGGTAGACAAGCAGCTCTCTAATGACTGCATATTGCTAAAGAAATTGGTTTCTGTAAAATGGAGAACTACTGGGGAAAGAAACAAGGAAATAAGGATTGAAAATGGAAGGACATTTAACAGGATGTGTGAAATGTAGAACTGCAAAATATTTGTGTCCACCTCTGCACAGTAATCTACATCTAAGTATATTTTTTTCTTCTGTGCAGAAACTGCATTATAAATTTAGTCAAAGTAGGGAATTTTAGGGACAGTTACTGTCACGGAACCAACATTTCTCATACCTTGGTAACAGATTGAGGACAGAAATAGAGAAGGCTTCCCATCCCATCCCTTCTCATTACCACTCTGCCCTCCCTCCTGCAATCAACATATACATACGTGCTTGCAGAAAAGCTTACAGCCCATTACAGCTCCCTGGGCTGCTAGAGAAGCTAGTGTGGACTAAGACTCTGGAGAGAGATTCCCAAATAGCTTTAGAAACTTTAAAAGCTTCATATTTTGTGTTATATTTATCATTGCTTGAACAAAGCTATGAGAATGAGATGATTTGCTCTAATTGCTTTTCTTTGCCAAACCAGAAGTCATTTTCCCAGGCTATTGATCAGTGTTACACAAGCTCAGGTGACAGTAACAAACTCCCAGCCTCTAGTCCTGATCCCGTGGTGTGACCAGCACATCCAGACCACCACACACTCCCCATGAGCCCTGTAAGGCTCATGAAGCCATGTGGGCTTTGTCATGCAGATCAGATTAAAAGCTCAGAGCCCAGTAATATCCTCACTTAAATCAGCCATAATATGCTCTGTTATCTACTATGAAGAGAGCAGCAGAGATAATGGTTTATAGTCTCCACTTTACATACAAATTCAGCTGTACATCTGTCCAATGGTCTCTTAAAGTACTTCCAAAGAGCTCCAATAAAATACGTTATTCTAATTGTTAATCATCCAAACATTATATTTGAAATGAGAAAAGCATTGAGAAGTGCCTTAAAATACTCATTACAGCGGGAAATGTCTATTTCTGACATGTTTTTGCTTCCAGGAAATCCCTCATACTCTCCTTGGCCAAACATCACATTCAGTGTCAGTTCCACAATCAGAGATCATCCCTGAGCACAAATTCCTGTCTCATCCAAAGCCCTGCTTACTCCCAGCTTATAAATACATGTAGGTTTATAAAGAAGGGAAGGGCTGACCTAACCAGTGGCTGGAACAGCCAGGAGCAGGGCTTCCCTGGCTACACTCCCTCAGGACCCAGGGATTGGGAAGCAGCCCTTGGGTGTGTGATTAGCAGTATCAGCACACTCCCCACAACCCAAACCATGAGCACAAAGGGGTTAGAAAGCATTTAAGCCTTTAAGCCCCTCGATCTCCCTCTGAAGGTGTCCTGCTCTTCGTTTCTAATTCATTAGAGAATAAGCCTGTGATAAGCAAAGTAAATTAGATTCAGTGACATTCTGCTAATTGAGTCATCTTCCTCTGCCTGGCTTGGCTGGGTTTTTAATTACCAGCTAATCTCATCAATATGGTGGATGACTGGCAGTGTGCAGATCAGGGGCGTACAACCGCAGCAAAATAGAAATAGAAGTTCACGGCTCATTGGTTGACCCAGGTCTCTTCTGTCATACACAGGAATAAATTGGGCAGATCTGCCGGTCATCTACTGACCTCAAAGTATGGGGAACAAGGAGGATAATGGAAGGTAAATAAACAAACAAACCCAGCAGAGCTGCTGGGAAGATCTGCAGCAGTTTCAGGGATGATGGAGCAGGAGGGAAAATGGCTTTGTAAACCTGTCCTGCATCCTGATGAAGTCCTATTGCAGTGAGGGACTGGCAATAGCAGGAACTGTGAAAGGGGTATTTTCATAATTGCAATTGTGTTAATTTTGCCCTCTTATAGAGTGTAACACTGCAGATTCTCCCAGATCAAGATCTGCTCTTTTCAACATGGAAACCCCCCAGGATTTGCAAAGGGTCAGCCAGGGTCTGCACACACCTCCAGGAGCTACACCTGGACAGAACAACAGTAAACCAAGACAAACTTCTCTCCTACAAATCTCTTGTATAGTTGTATAGTTACACTCACAGCTTAACTACAAAGTAACACACCTGCCTCAGCAGAGCCATGAGCTGCCATCCTGGGCACTACGGCTCCTGCTAAACTCACTCAGAGCAGAAGATTAGCAGCACCAATGAAGCCTGATCTAGACAAGTTTTTGTTGGGTTTGACAGCAAAACTGGTTCTGCTGAGACATTCACACGGGTGGATCCCAGTGTGCAGGGGCCACTGGCTGGCCCAGGGATCCCAGTCTGGCTGCTGAGATCTTGCAGCAGGGTCAGGCTTACGTTTGCCTACAACTGTTTCTCCTTTATGTTCATTTTTAGACTTAGCTCTATGACATAAGATAACTTGTTTCCTCAAATAAGAGATTTAAACCAGGGATTTATAAAGTACATTTATAAATTTAAATCAAACACTTGATTCATAAAGTAAAGAACAAGAATATTTCTCACACTGTAACTCTTCCCAGGCCTCACCTGTGCTGTTGACATTGGTGAAGTTTAGCATCAACTTTAGAAGATGCAAGACCTTATATTTCATTTTTCTAAGGTATCTTTGAAGTAGACAAAGCCTGAAACTCAATTTTTTAAATCTATTTTTATCTAGCAATAGTGGAGTCATTTGGGTAACAGCCCAAAGCAGCCCTTCTTGAACACAAGTTCAGCCCTTTTTCTGTCTAATGTAACTGTTAGTGGCTCAGCCTCTGGAAAAAACCAAACAAATTGTTGTCCTGCATAAATACGTTCTGACTGTATAAAGTATTTATAAATCATCCATGTCATCCAGGAGCCTGCTCTCTTATAATGTGCTGTTTCATTGAACAGCACTGACAGTAAGAGCTAAACAAGTCACAAAAAATGAACATGGAAGGGTTGTGAATATCACCACAGTAAAATCATTCAATGTTAAAATTAATGTCTCTATTTTAATCCTATAAAATAAAAAAATTTAAAAGGTTTGCTTTTTATGTATTCACTTATATATAATTTAAAATGCAGCTCTTAGCATGTTTAGGCACATACATACTTTCAGAGGAGTAGAGAAAGTAATACCACTAAGAAATAGAATGATTCCCTTTTTTCCTCACCATGAGCAGCATCAGGGCTGGTACAGCTCTGCATGGAGGGGAAATGGAGGAGGAAAACTGCAGGAGCAAGGGTCCTGTGTGCACATGCCAGAGCTTCCCCTGTTGCTGTTTCACAGAGCAGAGAATGAAGTCAGAATGGAGAATATTTCATTGCAGAACACCCCGAGGGAGGTGTGAGGACTGCCCCCGCAGCAGTGTGGGCTCAGTGCCCTGCTCAGGGTGCCCTGGCAGCGGCTCTGAAGGTGGGGCTGGGGCACCACAGAGCTGATCCATGTGCAACAGCTCCTAGGAGGAGAAGGAAGAGGCAGAGTGACTTCATCCTTTTCACAGCAGTGATAACTTTGGGTTTGGGTTGATTATCCCTCTGCAAGGCAAAGCTTTGTGCTCAGAGAGGGCTCAGCCCGTGGCTGCTCATTCAGCAAAAAGAGCTTTATCCCCCAGCCACAAACATCTCCCACAGCATTCCCAGCACCAGCCAGCCCTTCCCAGTGAACCTAAAACCATCCTGAACACCTGCACAGGTGAATTCACCCCCTTCTCTTTAGGGCAGAGCTTTAATGTAACTATTTATGCTGCTGTATATGTTTCTCTGGAAGTACCTAGCCAGGGTCTGTGGACAGAGATGGATTCCTGGCAGCCAAAGAATTGCTGGCTGCATCTGTCCTGTCTGAGGTGGATTGATGATTATCATCCTTCAATAGCAAACCCAAGAGACACAGCGACTTCTCACAAGCTGAAATATAAATTGAAATGAATAGATGGCTCAGGCTTTTCTACCTGCCCAGCAAAAAACAAGCAACCAAACACAAAAACCCCAAACCCGTGTGAATGCTGGCTGGGCAGCCAAGTCCCAGAGCTGATACTGGCAGTAGGAAGGCTGGGGTTGGTTCTCAAGACATGAATGAGCTTATTAGCTTCAGCAGAATGTGATTGCTTTAGGAATATTCGAGATAAGAAATCCCATTTGGCCATTCCTAGGCACTTGAACAACTCACCTTAAGGGTATTCAGATACTCCCTCAATGTGTTTTACTTCCTACTGAGGGAGGGTGGAAGTGCTACAGCCACCTCCAGGCATGCACATGCCATTTTCTTTTTCTGTTCTTCTGTGAAAGCAAGTTAACCTCAGCTGCTTGCTGCAATAAATCTCCCATTTTCTCCTTCCCTTATTCTTTCCTGTTTAAGGTTGTTTGCACGTTAGACTTAAATACATTATGCTCATTTCTTTAGGAGCCCTGACACATTGTTAAATGACCATGAATCTATTTTAGTTGCACCTTAATTTATTAACTCTCCTGCCTGCCTCCAGTGTTGGTGCCTCTATTGTAGGAGGTTTGGGTTGATTATCCTCCTAACTCTATTTCATATGCAGAGCCATACTTGCACTCTGTTCCATGTTATTATAATAAAGCAAAAAGCTCTCTCATTTTTTCATTTTCAGTTCACATTGGGATACAACGTACTTTATTCATTTCTTCTAAGTTCTTATATTCTTTTTGTTGTGTAATACAGTCTGAGAGCACAGATATATTCTTGCCTCTAAAAGCTGCTTTGCTGAACTTAGGGATGGAGATAATCCTATTTTTATCAAGTGAACTACTGAATCTTCACTCCTGAGAGCTCTTTTCCCCACCAGTGCCAGAGACTGGCCACACCCTCTGAGGCACACAATTTCCAGTCTGCACATTGAGATACTTCTTTCCATGACTGGGATATTGATATCAGTTTCCAGCTGCCCTTGAGCTCCAGTGCCACAGGGCCTTTTGGTCTCTCTTGGTCAAAAAGCCAATGAGACCTAAACACCATCACTGCTGGTCATCCCCTGCTCATCAACCATGACTTGTCCCTGCAGTTCTGCAGCCACACTTACCCCATCACCTGAGGGGTTTGCCCTCAATAAAAGGGCAGCTGCACTTTTTCCAAAGGAAATACTCAGTTTTTGAGAGCTCTGTTTGCACATTGCTTTTCTCTGCCTCGACTGCACGGTTTTATTCAAGCTGCTTTAGTGTCTTTGACTCCCACTACACTTTGCAGCTCCAGTGCAGCTCTGAAGAGTTTAATAAATGGTCTGAAGTGGCCACAAAAGGCTGATTAGTGTTTGGTGGCCCTTCAGCAGCCTCGAGCCAGTCTGAGGGGAGTCACCTCAGGCACACACAATGCTCGCTTCACACTGCCTGGGCTGGCTGCAAACACAGCCTGCCACAGCAGCTATTGATTTTCCCAGCTGCTCTTGGGGGAACTCACAAGAAGAAAATTATTTTCTTTTAAGTTCAAGTGCAGGAGTCTGCCTTGCTAAAGGGTTTATCTTTGCCTATAAGTTTTACCAATACATTCCGAGTTGTATAATTAAAGTTGCACAACCCCCCATAGTGTGGAAAATCCTATAAAAATGCTTTATATGGAGATAACTGTATGAATTTAAAACAGCCTCCTATCAGTATAAATGTACCCCCATGAGAGCCTCTACAAATATAGTTACTGTCCAAGAGCATATATCAAGGGATTTTATAACTCTTCAGTGATTTATGTCACTCTATAGCACTGAATAGTGTCTAGTTCAAGCCTTCCAAACACAGGGAACAGATGAATCTTTAAAATCTCATGAGGTAAAAAAAAAAATAAATCTATATTTTATATCATATATTTATATTTTATGGTGAGTGCTAATTTAAGTGCCACACAGTTATTTCTCCTTGGATTTCTAGCCCCAGTTCAAACAGGCTTTAGTATTTTCATTACAATTCAGTGTGTTTATTTAGCATTAGAGCTGGCTGAACTATTCATTACTAATTTAGCCTTCTTATTTATTTTATTTATTTATGGTAAGTGAATCTTCACTGAATAAATCCTAGTTCTCCTCCCACAATGTTCAGACTCTAAAAGCATTCCCTGGAGAAAATTTGGGAGGACGATTATTCAGACCTACAGTCTGTTCACATCTATCAATTCCCCATTTATTCTTTGTGGGGTGTGCCTGAATGCCTGAGTATTTGCAATGCCTCCTAGGAGTTCCTGCAAATACATTTCTAGAAATATATGTATTTCCCATTCACTTGTGCTAAAAAAATAAATAATTAAAACCTCAAAAAAAGAGAATGAAAATGTAATCCTCCCTCTCACATCCTGTCCAAGCACTCAGATGAGCTGTGTGAGAGGAAATCATGATTTTTTTTGTGACAGACCATGAGTAGCTCCTGCCCACAGCAAGCCTGGCTAATTCACCTGTCACTAAATTCGATCCTCATTTGCATATGTGAGCTCACTCTGCCCCTGCTTCCTTCAAAGACAGAAAGAGCAGAATGTTTTACTGGAATTCTTAATCTCTGAGAACCCCCTTGCACTTATGATGACTGCCTTCCAATATGTACCAGCAAGGACATAAATAGCTGAACTCTGGTCCCCATTCCTGGAGGGAAACAGAGACCAAGAACATCAGGTGCTGTAGCATCCCTGTCTCTGGGGCTGCTCTTCCCTCTTGCAGAGCTCTGGTCCAACCTGCTCTGGTCTGTACAGCATGCTGCAGTTCTTGCTTGTGTCCCTTCTGAACACACACAGCTCTGTGAGATGGGAAAGGGCACCCAGGCACACCCTGCCACTCATTCCTCTAACAAATGCTCGCCCTGCACGTGATGCTCACTCTGCAAGAGACTGGGACTCCCCTTGCTTTTGAAAGCACTGCACAGATCTCGAGGCCTTTACAGAGCAAGAACAGCCAGTTCTGCTGACCTGACCCTCAGGGCTCCCTGCAAACCCTTCCAGATCCCATCTTGTGAAGTGTGCACCCCAGAGAACCCGGGGGTACACACCAAGCATCCTCCTCTGGGAGGAGAGCCTCAATGATCCTGGTGCTCTGCTGCAGGTGTGGCTGTGCTGAACACACAGCTTGGTGCAAGGGAGATAAAGCAACACTGCCCACAGCAGCCCTTTCTGCTTTCCTTCCTCTCAAGCCAGCAATTCAGGTTGTTCAGCAGCTGTAGTGAGATTTCACTTTTAATTTACCTCTTCCAGCACTAGCTAAATATTCCATTTTTCTCCCCTGCTATAACCAATAAAAGCCAAAGTGAACACACTTATTTTCAGTATCTGACACCAACAGTAGAAATTCAGCTCATCTTTTCATTCCTGCCAGCAGAATGGAAAGGTTGTTGAGACATGGCTTCAGGCAGCCGGGCTTTCTCAGCTTTAGGCATGTTCTGTTGAGACTCTCTCATTCCCTGGAGACATCCTTAAATTCCCTCTCACCGACTCAGTTGCTGACCTTTCAGTGAACTAACTCCCAGATTTAAAAACACCAAGGACTTGAATATACTCAAACACAATAACAAGCACTTTTCTCAGATGTTATCACAGCAAAATCTTTTTCAGTTATTTACCCTTGCCTCCTTTCGCTCATTCCTTTAGCTGATCCCCAAAAACCAAAGAGTTTTACCTGCTCACTTTCCACCCCATATGACTCCCTTTTCAGTACTACAATTTTTGTCTCTGATAATACATGGGATTATGTATCAATTTTCAATTTAAACTCTGTTCGTGTCCCTTTCATTTTCAGGTTCCCAGCCCATTCATCTTCTGCTGCAGAGATAATAATCTGATGGATAATCCCATGCAGCTCAGGCTATCATCACCCATGCAACACCACGATGATGCAGGCAGTGGGCAGCAGTTTCTGCAGGCTGTGGCTCCAAGGGCTGCAGGGTGTTCCACATCCCCTCCTCTCTGCAGGGTCCCTGAGCTTTGCTGGCATCCACCCGTCAGTGTGCCAGGTCACCTGCCCAGTGGGAGAGGTCAGACCAGCAGCTTGTGCTCCACGGGAGGCCAAATGTCACACCACAGGTTAACTCAAGATCTTCCAGCAAATAATCTCAGGCTGGTTTGTTCCATCCCCAGTCCTGATCCAGTCTTTCATCACAATCTTCATTATCCACATTAAACACAAATCCTGACGAGATTTCCAGATGGATGGTTCAGCCACTGTCAATCATTGGCTCTGCTGCAGCTCCACATATCTTCCACATCCTTTGGTTAAAAATCGTCCTCTCTGAGATGTGCCATGTTAGGATGGCATTCCCAAAACCTCTGCCCCAGATCAGGTTCTGTTTTACTCAGGCATTATTCAAACCTGTGAAGTGCATCGGGGCAATCAGTCCAAGAAACATTCCCTCTGGCCATCTTCCTCTGTGGCAGAGCTCAGCACATACAAACATAGAGGAAAATGCTGCTTAATCTTTTTCAGACTTCCAGATGTGTTGGTGCCTTTAGAAACTCTGTTCTCCCATTCTGACCACTATCTTTTTTTCTTTACAGCACCACACACTTACTCAGAATTTACTCTTGGCCCAATGTATTTGAAGGATCATCTTTACTCCATCTGAGTAAGGTTTCTAATGCCCCTATGTCTGACAAGGTACACACAGTGGTACTCTTGGTGATACCACAGAGGGCTCAGCAGCAGCTCAGAGTAACCCCTGTGCCCATAACACCTCCCCTGATCAGTGACCAGTGACCCTCTAGAACAGCAGCCACTGAGTTACCCCACCTGAGGCACATGGTCAAGAGGCACCCACCCTGCAGTCACAAGTCATGGAAAGTCCTTCAGAGCCCAGCAGGCTGCAAAGACACATCTCCACCATCTCTAGAAACCACTGCATTTCTGTTCTGATGGAGAGTTAACAGCTTGTTAAAAATAAAAACATCAGCTACTGTCACAATCTGAAATTGTAAAATCACATTAGATTTGTTTTTTCTTTCTCCAAAATAATGGGAAACAGTGTTTGTTATGCTGACAGGCTGCACAGCTCAACAAGAGACTGGCAGTTTTCATCCACAGTAAAAGCCTGATGCTCCATGGCCAATACCTTCACTCCCTCTCTTGCCACATCACATGGTTTTGCTCATGGGCTGCAAAGCAAAGGGAGAGCTGTGAGTCACCTCCAGGAGACTTCCAAGAAGCAGCTGATCATCTTGAACTGAGAGTCACTGCTGTGAGGGCAGCACTCCCCTTCTCTGGACCAGAGTGTGGCTGGCAGGCTGTGACTCACAGTGAAGTCAAGAGGGTTCAGTGCACAACTTTCCTTTCTGTAGGAAATGATTCAGTGCAAGATTCCTGTTCCCTTTTGTGTGCTTTTTACAGCATCTCTTTTAACACTACTCCACGGTGTTGTTTCTGATCCTCTTCACCCCACAGAGGGTTTCAGATCACAGATATTCAGGGCTAAGGACTGAGCAAAGCAATCCCAGACACAAAGGGCAGTGTGAGAACGTGCTTTGCCAAAGAGCAGCAAAGTTGAGAGACAATGTTCAGCAAGAGCCTTGTGGCTTTCAAGAGCTGCTCAGCATTTCCCTGCTCTGTTTCTCTTTCCGCCCATGGTGTCCAGAGATGGACATTGGGATTTAGAGGAGGGGAAGACTAAGAGTGCTCTTTTCATTTCCTTTAGTGCATGTTTCATGTGACCTTTACATCCATGACAAAATTAAAGAAATTTCATCATTAAAACCAACATCTTTATGCTGTCTGCCTAACCAACATGAGTACCCAAGGCTTTTTGTCCTAAGGACACTGCCAAGAACAGCAATATTCCAGTCTGGAAACTGGCTCTGGTGCAATTCTCACTGTGTTCTGCACCATCCATGGGATACAGGGCCTTCCCTCTTCAAAAGCAAAAGAAGTCTCAGAGAAATTCTTGATTTCCTTAATTACCAGTTAGAAAACAGCCTTGAACATCCTTCTGGGACAATAAATGGAGATTCATGCCTGTATAAAGCACTCAGTCTGCATAATGCAACAGACACTTCATTCTTCTAACAACAACAAAGCACCCCAAGATAAGTGCCTTTTCTAGGAAAAGCATGATGCTTCTTGCAGGTAACCTTTTCCTGAGCAAAATGAAAAAGAAATAAAAAAACCACTGCCTTGGTCTAACTTCATATTGCTTTGCCAGATGTAACTTTGGTATAAATTTGGATCCAGCTTCATCTAAAACACAAAGCTATTGAGATTCCTGCAGACATTTTGCAACCCCACAAGGCAGAGGCACAACTCTGGGGCAAATCTGCAGCGTCCCCAACGTCAGGACTCGTCAGTGCCAAGGTCTCTCTCTGCTTTCTGGGTTTGCTCTGGGTTGGGGAGGACGGAAGCTCCCCTCGCCATCGGCAGTGGCCAGCAGCCAGGGCACAGATGGGCCTTTGTGTGCAGGGGGAAGCCGGAGGGACTCTGCGAAAGGCCTCGAGTCTTGAATAATGCAGAGGGTGAGAAATGCTTTAAACAAAAATAGTTTCTGACTAAGACTTCTCATGGAGCCTGGAGCACAAACCTGCCAGCCCCAGTCTGTGTCTGAGTCCCCTCGCAGCAGTTCCAGCATCCTGTGGCCTTGATCCGGAGAAGCACCCGGCAGAAAACAGCAGCCTTTGATCTCTCTCCCCCTACCTCAATATCCCCCACCCCAGCACACAAAGAAGCTTTTATTTGCTAATGAAAGGCAGGAAGCAGACTTAAATTAATCAAGTGAAGTCTCTCTCCCTCTCATATAAAGAAATTAATTCTAGTTAAACAGTGGTTTTGCCGTTCTTCCCATTCTGAGATCCAACAACTGTACAATTAAAGTGCATACCAATGAGTGTCATTATCCCTTCATTCCCCAGGACAGCTGTAATCCCAATCCTATGAGCCTCACAACAGGCACACTCCCAGAGGAGAGCAGTGCCATGGCACTAGGTAGCTACAATATATGAATTGGCAGTAGGGCCAGCAGGCTTTGGGTCTTGCTAAATCAAAATCCTGTTAGATTTGTTTTGACCTGGAGACATTCCCAAGCATTTCCTCCACCCCAGATCAAGCTCCAAAGGATTTATTACACTTTTCGAAGCCATACTCTTTCTTTCCTCTTTCTAAATAATTTGTTTCCAAATTGTTTGCAATCCCAGCTTGGGAATTTTGAGGGACAACTGCAGTGAACCATTTACAGATTGGTTACAAACATGCAGTGAGGCATATCAGAGAACTGGGTGCTTTTCTTTGCGTGTTTTAAAGGCTCAATAGTTTTTTTCTCTGTTTATTACGCATATATCTGTCTCCCCTTAAAGGAACCCAAAATCTTAGAGTAACTTTCTTTGTGCAACCCTAATATCTCCAACATCAAGAATTACTTACTTTCATCTATTTTCCCTTCAGATCTCTTCTAGCTCATCAGTTAATACTGGAATTATAATCCTAAATACAGTTCCAGTCTAAGACTTCAGTGAAAGTGGAAATTCTGGACATATTCCTGAGCTGGTCATTGAAAGAGACAGCAGTTTGCAATTGAATGAAACGTTAATATCTTTATGATAACTGGCTCTAGCTCCTAACTGTCTGGCTTGTGAACAGGCTGATACTTTCACTTCTTGCACGAGCAGTAGATGTCAGCAATATCAATACAGTGCCTGAAACGCAAAACTTCTTAGATAACAAAGTACATCAATTCAAACTCGCCTAAATTGAGGGCTTAGGAGTTTTATAAAGTTTTAAATTGCTTCTGCTCCCTTAGAATCTTTTATTTCTGAGGGAGGCTGATCTCTTTATTGTTTCAGGGGTCATTGGGAAATTTAATTTTGACATTTCCAAAATGGACAGGCCAAGGAAGCCATGGTAAAGGAGGTCAAGGCACCTCAGCTACTGGGTAGATCTGATAAGAGAGGACAATTCTGATTAGCATCATGACCAAAATACTTCCCACTGCCCTTTCTTCTATATCTACTACTTGTACCATCACCTTCAAGCTCCACTGGCAGAGCTGTGCTTGACTTCCAGCCCCTACACTACTCAGAGACTTCTCACTCCTTGCAGGGTAGAAAATGCATCCCTGTTTTTGTTGGTGTGTTTTTACTCTCAGTGTCTGCATCTTACCCTTCCTACTGCTGTGCCACTGTTAAAATACATTTGCTCACACCCACCAGTCCTTTCTGGGAGCAGCCCTTCCTGTGACCCCAGGGAGGCCCAGCTGGTGCCTCACTGATTGCCCAAGTCAGGAAAGCCAAGTCCCAGGACATTGCTCAGAAATTCACAGGGTCCAGACCTCCCTCCCTAGGAGTCCACCACAATGGGAAACCAAATGATGGGAACAAACAAAATCTGTCCCTGGGAAATTCTCGGGCTTCAAAATCTGGCTGTGACTTGAAACACAAAAAACACTGATGAAATAAAGGTCAAGGAGATGAAAGTGTTTTGACAAGGTCAAATACATTTTGGGGAATTTTAATCCATTCCTTTTGACTTCTGTTTGACTGATGGGCTGATCTCTTAAAACATTGGTGGTATTATAATCTAAAGTTGAGTAACTCATTCCTGTTTCCTATGCAGGACTCAGCTGCTTGTCCTGTAGCACTTCCCCAAGCCCCCAGACAAGTGACAGAAACACCTGACTGTTCATGGGTGAGGGGCATTTCCCTTGGTTGCTATATAGCAAATAAATGTCTGGTTATGATGGGAAAAGGGCTTGCTTACAGATCTCACACACTCAAGGGTGGGCAGCCCAGGCTGCACTTGGCTCCTGTTCCCTGCAGCAGGTGACCTAATGCTGGCAAGAATTAGCCTGAGGAAGTCTTTGGCTTTCTGTTTCCCAGTCTGAATTAGGTGAGGAGAGTGGTACCACACAGGCTTGGTTTCTGCAGGCTCGTGGAGAGTGGGTGACTTCAGGAGCCCCAACGCAATTACAACAACCAGGAGGGCAATACTTCACTAGAGCTCTTCCTCACTTAATCTAACACAGGACAGGGGTGTCAAAACCTCCTACAGAGAGACATTTTTCAAAACTTTAGACAATATCTAGAGTCCAACACAGGAGTTTGTAGCTGTCTCAGGCCATGATCTGAAGCCACAAGGTTCTTGAAGTGTCTGAGACACACAGCACTTTAAGGTATTGAAGGTTAATATTTTGCAGAGAGTGGAGGCAGTATTTGATAAACACCATCTCTGACAGACAATCCCATCACAACTGGGGCTTAGAGGTTTGTTTTGAAATGAGACTCAGAGCCACAACATAAAGAAAACACAAGCTCTGAGCAATAGCACTTTGCAAGATGATAGGAGGAAAAATGGCTTTATTAGCAAATAAAGAAATAGCACACTCAGACAGATGTTATTTAGGAGACCTGACAGTTGATATACTGTTACCTAGCTATTGCCAAAGTAAGAGAATTCAGTGAGCTACCTGTCTTTTGCATGCAAAACAAATTAACCAATTCCCACAGAGACATCGGGCATGGTGATTTGCACGCAAGCAGTGAGGGCAGAGGGCTCAGGAAAGAAGTGAGCACAGCACCAGATCACACTGCTCACCAGGAGTAAACATTCCAGTAACACACAGGGGAACTGATGATGATGGAGAATATACAGTGAGACAGAGAACTGGGCCCTTTTGGTGCTACAGAGCAGCACAGTGTCACGGAGGCAGGAAGGACAAGTGAACAATACAGTAAAATGAAAAGAAAATGCAAATCCTTAGGCTGATTAGATGCTTATGTGTGTGGGATGACCCCAGTGAATATTGCTAATGAGCCAACACCACTGCAATGGTAATTAATTTGGGATCTAACAGTAACATAAAATAATTAGATCATAAATCTGACAGATTAGGGCAGTCAGATGGTGAAAATAACAAATCAAACCTACACAAGAAAACTTCAGCATTCTGTAATAGTGTGCCACAAGAAGATCAGATTAAATATGGTTTTAGCTGAGAGGCAGAAATGTACTCTTCTAGGAGATTACCACATGTTCCCTTGGTGAACTGATGACAGCTGGAGAGACCTACAGGGTGTGAGCACAGCTCCTACCCTGCATTCTTGAGTATTCCTGTGTTATTCTATCAATCTCCTTACAACAGCAATAGAGCTGTGCTAGGGTACAAGAGCTCAGAGCCCTCAGAAGTACTTCCTGCTGATCCCACTGCTCAAATCACCACCTCAAAAACCAACTCAGGTCTCCTCATCTGTTGCAGCAGACCTCTCCTTAGGAGTAGAAAGGAGCCAAGACACAGACTCTCAGTTAACAACATGCAAAGGGTCCCAGTTTACTCTTCACCCTCACTCTGACTACAGCAAGCTCCTACTCTAGGGTCCAGCTGCAGACTCTGGTTATTTCCTGCTGGACTGTGACTGCAGATATCAGTTTGCAGACTCTGACCACAGGCTTTCCCCTAGCTCGACTACAGCTGCAGGCTCCAACAGCAGCTCCAACTCCATCAGACCCAGACTGACCTTACAGCTGATCTTCCACAGCAGCGACTCTCTGCCTCGTTTCATTCTTCTTTGTGTCTCTCTGGATTATTCCTTCTTCCTCAGGGCTCCTCTAGGTCCTCTTCCTCAAGGTGCCCTTCCTCGAAGTTTTTTTTATTTGACCAGCCAACCCACCCCTTTTATCACATTTACCTTTATTAGTCACAGCTGTGACCCATTAAGGGCAAGGCTGTTCCTCTTCTTTGGTAATTAGCACAACTGTGACTTGTTAGGGGCAAGGTTGCCTGAAATCCCTTCTTCTACACCTACACTCATCCAGCAGCTCAGTTGCAGCAAAGTGCGTTAAGCAAACCAAAAACTTGCAGTGATGCTTTAGACTCAGCCAATGCACATTATCCTGCCTCCAGCAGCCACAGGCAGGCTCTGCCTCTCTGTTGAGATAACAAGCTGCATACTGCTTATCTGCCATTAGACATATGGCAATAAGAGACCTGAGGAGAGCTCACCCAGACTGCACAGCACATCATGAACATCTTGTATAATGAGAACAAAATGGAGTGCCAAGGATATGAGGATGATGACAACTCAACATTTGGACAAAAGCAGAAGCCAAAGCACCACTGAACAATGGAGGAGCCACTAGAAGCAAACATTTTCTCCCAGTCATTCTGAGGCTCATAAAAGCAAAGTAAGGATGGCCTGGGAAAGAGCAATCATAAACTGAATGCTCAACTCTAGGCTAAATCCTTTTCAGCCCATGTGTTGCATTGCCCAGTGATTTGGCTGTATTGTGTATTTATGGAATATTACCAGGGATGGATGTCCATGCTCATTTGACAAAAGCTGCAGCCACTAGAAAACATCATTACAGAGCATCATACACAGATTTGCTGCCACTCTGCCTGCCAGAATGTCTCCACATTACAGATGTCCCATTTTCAATTCACAGAGAAAAGAGTTCAACAGAACACAGAGCAGAGAGAGGGGAGCAAGACTCACCAAGAGTCCTTTCAAGGCAAGGGGGAGCCAGTGGGGAAAACTTCAAGAGGCTCTCATCCAACTGATTTACACCTCAGTTTTCTACTAAAGGATAGATGTATCCACAGTCCTTCAAATCTCTTTTCTCTCTCAGAATGACAGGAACATTAACAAATACTCTTTATCCTTCTCATTCAAGTAACTGGACATGAAGTTTGAATGGTATTTTTCCCCTTGGAGCATCCATCACTGCAGTCACAGAAAAACCTACAGCTGAATAATTGTCTGATGCAAGAACTACTCCAGGTTCCAAGCTGATGTCTGAGTAATATTCATGGCATGGTCTTTTGTGTCTTTCTGGCTGAGGACATCTAAAGTATATTATTTTTGTATAATTCTACTACTACAGAAGTGCAGTTTCTTCCAGGACAGAAGGTTGCAAACAACCAGATCAAAGATGTCCACAACACACTGCACATCATACAGGGGAGCATGTGCATGCAGGCTGGGAAAATTCCCTGTGGGAAAATCCCTCATCTTAAGCAGTGAGAACTTACAGGCAATGCACAGGGCATATTTCAATAGCTCCATGGAACTCAAATATCAGGAATGATCTCTCCTTGGTGAAAAGCACTGGTACCAGCTCTCTGGATTTTACATAAAATACTTAGCTGAAAATACGCAGAAAAAAAAGGTGCAAGAAATGCTCTCCAGAATGGCACCTCACCTCTGTTCTCCAGCCCAGGAAATACTCATTTTCACAGAAAGCAGAGTACTTGGCAAGACACAAATTGCTTGGGGTAGGATTGAGTGTCATCTCCCCAAGTGCTGTATGGCTGAGCTACTTGCTTCAGGCTCCTTTTAGGAGCAATAGAAAACCAGCTTTGCCTGAGCCAGGCTGATGGACATTCCTCTGGTGGAGAACTCCACACACCTCAGGGAAGTGCAGCTCCACTAACTTAATGATGCTGCGAGCAGCCCCAGTCCCCCAATCCATAAACATGTAGTCAAGGGCTGCCTGATGTTGAGTTTTGGTAATTTGGGTCAAATATCTGGCCAAGATCAGTATCTCCTACACACTACCTCAACTGAAAAATCAAATTCAAAGGTGTCAAGACACAAAACTTAACTGAAGGTCCAGATTCATTGCTATGCACTGAAAGGTACCTCCAGAGAGAGCAAGAGAACACAAGGGGGATGCACCTGTTAAATGCACCCCAAGGGGTCTGGGACAGATGGGCTGGGGCAGAGGTGGAGGGTGAAGTGAACCTGAGCAGCTGCACAGGAAAGAAAGAGCCAGAGGGATGGAGCTGCCTCTCAGGGCTGGGCTGGAGCACTGCCAGCAGGCTTGCACCACAGGGAAAGGCTGTGCCTGCAGTACCTGTGCTCACTTTGTTTGGCAGACACACTGGGAAGCTGCAGAAACTGCTTTAGGCTATGTCTATAAACCACTGGCTTTGTGAATGCACGAGAGAAGAACTAAAAAGGGAAATTTGTAATAAAAGCAAAATTTGTCGGAGCTTTTGGCAAAGCTTGGAATTAACGTGTGAATCATAAAACATCAAGAGAGCAAACAAAACCATCCTTAGACATTCTCCTATCAGAGCTAAAGAAAGATGTATATGCTTGGCCTTCTCTGGCACATGCCATGTGCACTTTATTTAGAAAAACTGTGCTTAGGGTCGCCTTGGTTTTGACATCACTCAGGGACACCATCAGCCATCAGCTGACTCTCCACAGCTACAAAGCCCAGGCAGCCCCTGCAGCTTCCCCACAGCACCTCCCACCTCTCTACATGTGGCAGTCACACCACATCAGCCTCTTCATCTCTGATGGGGCTGTGAAAATCTGCTTACATGTAACTGTAAATACAATTATCACCATTATGCACTAGGGAATGGACTCACACCTTGAAATACTCCATCAGATCTTAACATTTTATATTTCTGTGGTGAGAAACAGCCCCTTCTCCACCCTCCCCGAGGGCTCCTTTTGCTTTTCCACAAAAAGGAGTCAGCAAAACCTCCTGTAACCCTTCAGCCATGGAAGAAAAACATTCAGAATTATCAAAAAGAAAATATCTGCTGGAAATTTTGATACTGGAGCTGGCAAGTGTTCCTGCTCTGAGAGGCCACATGAACTTGGATAACATGGACAACATTTCCCCATATATCCTCTGTAGTCTCCTGTTTCTGTTGCCAAAGAGATGAGGATTTAATTTTAGCTGTTGAAATTTTATTACCTCTCCCAAAATACCAATTAATAATTCCCTGCTTATTCTAGCATAAATCCTCGAGAGACTGAAGATAGTTTCTTTCTACCATCTTCCTTTGTGCATTTGTTCCTTTCTTCCCCTTGTAACAAAAGAGATTTATTAAATATTTTTATACCTACCTCAGAAGTGAGGCAGTGAGTGCAGACACGGATAAGGTCCAGGTGGGGATCCTGCTTATCTGCATCCTTTCTTCAGTCACACAGGCAATCATTGGAGATGCAGATCAGCATCCCTCAGAATTAAGCACCTGTGCTCCTGGTTTTGGCCACTGATGCAGTAAAGGATGCTCCTGGCTTCAGTCCAGCTGTCAGCATAGACTTTCTTCTTGGGCATATCACCTGTTCTGGTCCCTCTTCTCTCCACAAAAATCATCATGCACACAGTGATGCAGAATATAAATCACAGCCATTCATCCTTGTCTTTGAACTTCTGTAGTGTGTTGAGCAGCAGAGGCACTCTGGCACAGGAGCATTTTCCCTCTTGAGCAGCACCATGACTGCTGGCACTGCCCCTCTGCCAGAGGCACATTCTCTGTCCCCTGTGCCAGGCCAGGCTGAGCTGAGCACAGCCACTCAGCAGCCACCAGGGTATGGACATGGAGAGGACAAGTCCCTCCAGACCCATCACTAAGCTCTTACATTCTGTCTGTTCATCTGAAGAGCCAACACAAACCCTGTGTGCCCCACAGGCTGCCTGGATGCCCTGAGAACGGGAGGAAGGTGATCCCACCCTACAGAGACCACACCTGAAATCACAGACCTCACCTGTGTCCCCTGAGCTTTCCCCACTCCAATTTTGCCATAACCAGGAATAAAGTGCAGCTGCAGACCTGCAGTGAGCAGCTTACACTGCTGGCTCCCTAACACCCATAGCACACATGCCAGTGTGCAAAAAGCACCAGCCAGGCTTGTGCTGATCCCCATTTACCTCCACCTCAGCCTCCCTGCTTGTTCATTCAGGCTAACCTCAGTAGCAATGAAAACCAAATACCACCAAGTATATTTAAAAGTCCTCACATAAAAGACGCATCAAATCATATTCTGTTTAATAAGATATATGAAAGGGAGCAATGCTGATTCATTCCTCAGGTGAGGGAATTTCCCTTTAGGGGTTTTGTATTTTGTTGATTTGGACCATAAAAGGAATGGTTTTAATGCAGCAATGGACATGTAAAACTAAAACTAACATCTGCATCTGCTCCACATAACATTTTTCACATTATTTCCTCTGGTATTTGTTTAACTCCATCATATTTTAGGCCTTTCCATTATTGAAAGCCATCATGTTGAGTTATAGCAATTGGGGGAATACCAAAGTGCTCACTTGCAAGTAGCTCCATTGAAGATTATGACAAGAGGCAGAAGAATATGCTCAGGACACTTGATGAATAAAAATGGCTAGGAAATTTTCAGCAGTTTCATCTCAATAATGGCATTAATAACTGTCCATTAGAATAGCAAAAAGAATCAAATTAGGGAACTTGAATGGGATAGTTCTGAGGGAAAAACAATATTTTGACTAAAAATTGCCTTATTAAATGGCTATCAGGTCATCTCTTTTCACTCCTCTTTCAGAAATTATTAGATACAGTTATAAGTTGCACAATTTCTGCTCTGCTCTTCTGTACAAACCAAAGCTGATTATGAGTACTCAGCTACTCTCAGTTACTCCAAAGTTAACACTGTTGATGTTAGAGAAACCAGATTTATCTCTATGCCCAATTAGTTTGTACTTATTCATGAATCTCACTTTCATTTCCTGACAGCAAAATCAACACAAACTTCCTAAAATATTATGACAATCTGGTGGAAAAAAACACCCTAATAATATGATGTATTGCAGATTAGACATATTTTCCTACAAAGGCTCCAAGAAATACACTGCCAGTGGGACACAAATACAGGGTGGAAGGGCATCAGCTCAATCTGTCATTTACCAACACACATGTCCAAAGTCAATTTTAATTTGGAATTCCCTAGCTTCTTAGGCTGGGGATTATAAACCAATTCTGTGCATTTTGCAAAGCATTTTTAATTTGCTTCGGTAAAAAAACGTGACTAATGCCACCAGAATGACATTCCTGACATTCCTTCCTATTGGAAGACTGCAGCCAAGGTGTTGCCTGAGGAGCATGTTTGGGGAGAACCAGCCCAGCAGGGAGGGCCATAATCCACAAAAGCAAAACCAAAAACACAGAGGAGTGCCTGTAAAAGCAACAACACCTATTGGAAAAGATTCAGCAGCTGGTTGGTTTTGTCCATCTCACATTTTCTGTTCAGATCAATTTATTCCTCTGGAGTAACTCTGGGAGGAAGTTTTGTCCAGCCTTTTATATAAAAATTATCCAGAAGTCTGATAAATCCCTGAGGTTGGTTTTTTTTTTTAATCAAATACATATTTTAGAAAGTCATTGGGATCCTTTTTCACAACAACAATTTGCAGTGTCTGAGCATTAAGAATATAATATATTCATATGCTGAACACATACAGACAACACTTAATATGAAGTTTCTTTGCATAACACAAAGTAGTTCTGCTGTCTTTAATGAATATTTTAGCACTCATTGAGGTAAACAAAACCAGCTTCTGAAGGACAAGAGATTTCAGCCTGGGTTAAAAACCTCTCTTCAATGCAAAACTGTGCCCAAACTATGGTGGGTTTTTTATCACCATTTTTCTTTTAAGGGCAAAGTTGTTCAATATTTTTCTGAGCCTGAAGTGCAGGAGCCCAGTGTTTGTGGTGTCCCTCAGGGCACTGTGCTCACAGCTAGAGGGTCACAGTCAGGTTTTGGGCCATAGCTCAGGGTTTTAAAAGCAACTGCAACACAGTTGAAGTGTGAAATTATTTACATAAGCCACTGTAGCCTCTGACAACCCCATGGCATCCTCCAGCCATGGCAGTTAAACTGAGACAAAACCTTCAGGCACCCCTGCCTGACAATCACATCCTGTCCTTCACCTGCTCCACAACCATGCTGCAGAATTTAACCAAGTACTGGCCACCTAAACTCTTCATCAGCTGCCAAACTCCAGTTTTGGATGGTGTTTACAGCGAGCTGTGGAAAACAACTTGGAGAGGTTTAATTAATGCCCAGGATGACAGGCTGAAAGCTACCTGCTGGGGATGTGGATGAATCAACTCCATGACGTTGCTTTTGTTGAGAAAACAATTCAGCCTTGATGATACGTCATTCCCAGTGACTGCAAAGAGAAGTTTATGGGGCTTGTTTCATGCTTTTATTTAGTCAGGGAAGACTCACTAGCCTCAGTGTGTGTCATTTTTTACTCATATTCCTCTGCTACCCTCGAGTCTTAAGCACACACTCTGGTTTAAGTGCATAATCCTCATCCCTCTGCTCTTTGGGGAGGGGAAGGAAGGCAAATGCATTAACAACCCAAAAAGCAAAGTGACAGAATATGTTACTACATGGTTCTTAGCAAAAGAATTTGTACATGGCAGGAAACCAAATCTGCTATTAGTAATGAGTGTACATGCAGCTACATTGTAAATCACAGCACTGGGGAGAAGCAAGGAGCACAGGGCAAACACTGGATTTCAAGAAAGAAACTCTAAATCCACCTCCAGGAGGAATTAGATGAAATAATAAAGGGAACTGTTACAAGGCATTGAAAATAGGCTAGTGCTGGGGTTGTTCTTATACCTTGATATAATTATTTAATACCAGTACCTTGTTCAATATCATTACACTGGTATAAAATGTTCAGAGCCACCAGAGCTTTCCAGGGCTGGGGAAGCAGCCCCAGCACAGCCCTGGTCTGCAGCACAGCAGGGAGAGGCACCCTCTGCAGAAGGACGAGCCCCTGGCATGGCACAGATTCTGTGTTGCTGCTGCCAGAGACCCTCCCTGCCTTTGCTGGCTGCCCAAGAGCCAGCTTGGCTCTGTTGCTGATCCCAGCTCCACAGACCCCCTGCACCGTGGGGATCCTGCTGATCCCCCAGGCCCCCTGAGCTCCCTGTCCCTTCCCCAGCACCAGCCCCACCAGCAGCTGAAGCCACTCATTGAAGCCCCCAGGAAGGTGAGGTGCCTCATCTTCCCCACCTCCACCACTTCTGTAAGTACTCTGAGCTCCGAAAAATTCAGCTTTCCCACCACTTACTCCTACTGCTTCATTTGGCTGTACCAAAATGTGGCTGTTAGATATTGCTGAGCCTTTCCCTTCTCAAAACCCATCTCTGACCATTCCACATAGAGCTGCTCTGATGAGCAACCAGCCCACATTCACACCTGCCCACACCTTACAGCTTCTCCATGGATGGAGATCAGCCAGGATCAGGCCTTTGGAAAGGTATCCAGTGAATGAGGTTAGGATCATGACATCATCACACTCCTGTTAGGACAAGGCTCCTCCATGTCCCCTTTTGCTCAGGATGGACATGGTCAGTGCTTCCCACACCAGGGAGATGCTGAAAATGGAAAAAGCTATTTTCATTCAGAAATAAACCAAAACATGTTCTGAATGTTTGGGATAATATCAGACCCTGTGAACCATTCATTTCACAGTTTTGAGATTCAGCATCTGTGTTTTGCAATATGTCAGTGCTAAATTCATCACTGAATATTTATATTATTTTCCCATCTCCTGATAAGCTAATAGTACAGATACAGAACACGACACAGGCTGCTGTTAGCAAGACATAGCATGAAGTCCTCTTTGATGAAATGCAGCTGCTCAGAGTCAAAGCTGTCTGATCACAGTGAAGACAGACATTTCCATTGCAAGCTTTCACAAAAGATGATTTAACTCAGGAGGATCTCCCTAGAAATTATTCTTAAGACTTCTTAAGGAATTACTTAATTGATGGACTGGCATGCATTTCAAGAAAAACAAAAATGAAAAAAAACTAAGTGAAATGCTATTTTCATATTTTCAGCTGACATAAGAAGAGGTTAGACAGTATTAGGTATGAATTTCTGAGCTAGAGGTACCTATCCCTAAGTCCATTCTTGGACACAACCCCTGCCGAAGGGCTGGAAGCAGAAATGCATTTGTATTTTCTGCAGCTAATACAGAGTTAGCTTTCCACTTCAAATTATAAACAGGACTTATTTTATTATCAAATTCAACCTACAGAGTGTTTGGCCACTTTCATGTTGAGTCCAATACCTTAAAAAAAATTGCTGCTAAAGACAATGACAGCAGCAGGAATTTAATGTGAGAGGGGTTCAGACTTTCCTCTGGCGTTTAGGTCCCACTTTCTGCAGAAAGGGTAAGAGAGGACTCGTCAGCACATCAGGACTCAGACCTGCTCTCCATGGCACCGTAACTTGCAGATGGGCAAAGCAGATTTGGTTCATTTCACAAAGTGGAGTCAAATCTCTGAAGGGCTCCTGCTACATCACATCAGCTGATGGATGAGCAAGGAGTCAGGAGAAGGGAAAATTTCAAGGTCCTTGGCAGCATTTACACAGGCCTTCTGAAGCACATGCCTTTTTCAGATAAGATGAAAAAGGGTTTTTTTGTATGAGTTTTTTCTCATAGCCCAATTATTCTAGTCAGCAGTGTGTTTTCTATTCTATGGTTCATTTATAGTGAAATTGATGAACCATTTCCACAGCACTTCTCTGCTTTCACAAGCTTGTGCAGTACATTGGCATTAGTGAACTGTCCACTCAGCCCTGTCTGAACACTTGTGAGCACTAAAGGGTGGCTGGACCACCTCTGGCATCCCTGTGCATTCTCACAAGCACTCTGTTATTGGGTTTTACTGGCTCTGTGTGCATGCCATCAGAAATGGCACCTCGTGCCATATGGAAATTCACCTTGCAGCTGAAACAGGGGCTGTGTGTTTGGTTTGGATGAGCTGCCACTACAGTAACTGGGGAAATAAAGATATTTTATATATATGAGCTTGTTTTAATGAGCTTGTTTGTAAGTAGTAACTGTTTTATTGGCTCTTATATGTATTTCTAACCCTTTAATTGATGTTTTTGGATTGCTGTAGACTGCTACTGAAGGTAAAAACACAGTTTTAAGAATTTTAATATTGTAATCATGGAAAAGATTGCCATGTTATCATATGAGAAAATCTGCATAATGCAGGTGATGATTCTGCTGTGGTCTGCTTTCAGCAGCAAACATTCAGTGTCTGTTCATCCTGAATCAAATTTAGCATTTTCTATGGACTCAGCTATAGATACTTCTGGTGTTTACCGTAAACTCTTAACATAAAACTGCCAAAAAAATAGAGGAGGTCTTTAGACAAATTTCTGAAAGGAAATTCTTGCTCCGTAACTTTTTCTTTCAGTCATGCAAATCAGTGACTTAAAGGTAAGAAATAGAAATAAATGCTGTGCCCATGTACCCTTGGGCATTCAGTTTTACCCTGGTTTGGCTCCACACATCCCAGACTTGCAGCCCACTAAGCTGTGATTTACTTGTTTCCTTCCATGCAGAATTTAGGATGTTGTGAAGCCCTCCCAGTGCAGGAGTTCCACAGCTGCCTGGGAAGTTCAGATGGCCACTTCTGATCAAGGCAGACATTCATATGCAATCTGCTGTAGGATTTCCTCAGGGTCAGGTGTTCTCCTTCCCTTTGCATCCCCTCAACTCCTCAGATGCCAGTCATGGCTACTTCCCAAAAAAGGGAAACATTCAGCTTACATGGCAGTAATAAGCAGTTTTCAATCTCAGTTAACCTTTACAGCAGTAGCACTAATTTGCAGTCTGTTCATACTGAATGCTAAAGTCTCTCTGTTTCCTGCTCTGAATTTCATTCTGTGTCAATTAGTGCTATGAAGTCAGTCTAATAATGATGTATGGTGAGCACGGGGCTCGTGTCTGAGAGCTGAGAGGAATGCACAGAGGACAGATAATTGAGACGGCGCCATCCGTGAGCTCTTCAATGCTTTGTTGAAGTTAAAGGGTCTAGAAACATCCTATAATAATATGTTTCAACATGGGTATGTTTCAACACTTAGATGTTTCCAGCCACTCTGTTGAAAATAAATAAAAAGGTCCAACTGCTTTAGATTTTTGCACAAAGATGAAAGGACATGGACCTGTTCTAGCCATTGCTGTATTTGCTTTACTGAAGAATGATGTGCAAAAAAAATCTCAACCAATAATTTCCAAGATTGCTACTATGCTTATTTACACTAACATGCTGAGCACACAAAGGAGCACAAAATGATGCCTGCCATGTCCTCTGGCTTTTTCCATACTGCATCCTTAAGCTCCTGCTGGAGACTGAGAAGAAACTCTAATGAGCAAACCTGTCAAACGTGAGATCAGTGGATGTGAGTTGCCTCTCCCAGCACAAGGGGTGCCTGGAGACTTTGGACAGGATTCAGCACAGCTGACTTCAGCCATCAGCAGAGCAAAGCACACCTGGAGGAGAAGCTGTTGTTTCACACCAACGAGGACAAGAATACATGTGGCTTGTTCTGGGTGAGTGACACGCTCTCAGGACACAACCAACTCACCATGAGGAGAAAACTCAGGGGAAACACCTTTGTGTCATCCTGGCACCACTGCCTAGGGTCAAAAACTGCAGCCAGTCCCAGACTGACCATCAGAGCAGTGGCTCTGATGGGCACTGGCTGTCCCTGGGATCACACCCACTGTTGGGTGAAGGCAGGAGCAGGCCAAGAGCATGATTTCACTCATACGGTGGGAGGTATGCAGGAGATGCACAGGAAATACAAATCCAGCCCTTTACTTTTCCAGCCCTTTGCCTTTCAGAGCAGCCCTGGATCTGTTCCCAGGTGACTCTTGCAATAACAGGATCCCCAGAAGGTGGGTAATGATGTGCAGGGTTTGCTCACAGTGAGCCCTGTGCTTCCCATGGCATTTCCCATGGCTCACACCTGCTGGAGCTTGGTGCTCTCACTGCTCCAGGCTCTTATTGACTTGGACAGCACCCACTGACATATTCATGGGCTTGATGGCACATCAATCTTGATCTTTTTTGGCAATGGCACATTGCATCTTCCAGAAAAAAAAAAACCAAAAACACAAAAAATCAAATTTCCTCTCTTCCTCTCCATTTCTCCTTGTATTTTGGGTTGCAAAAAAAGAGGTGGAAGTCAGCAATGACCTCATGAGCCTCCAAACTGCAGCTTTAGGCTTTCCACCTCAGGAAAACTGTAAATTCCTGTCTGTAGATGCACACAGAGCTTAAGGAAATAATAGGGGAAAATTAGAAATTAATTAGTTTTGGAAGAAAAAGAAAGGAATGCAGCTGAATAGCTATGATGCTGTATCACTGAGATACATTAAAAACCCAAATGAATCTCAATGTCAGCCAACGCACTGCCATAACAAATGAACATAGTGGCAAAGGGTAGGCTTTGTTGCTAAGCTGACAAAAATAAATTAGTCACCTGTCAGTACTTGCTTTGAATTTACAAACACATCAGTTTTTGAGGGAAGAGCAGAAAATAGTCAGCATATTTTTCCATTAGAGCACTGTGCAGAGAGAACTAAGCATTTTGTTTCCATTTACACCTCAACTTGTCCCCTGCTGCACAGTAAAAGCCTCCTCCTGGGAGGAAGGCACTTCTCACCTGGAGGGCACAGAGCTGCCCCAGCTGATGAAGGCACCAGAGGAAGCTGAGGGGACACAAGTGCTGGAAGTGACCCAGCACTGGGAGTGACCCTGCACGACTGTGCTGAACCAGAGCCCCAGAGCCTCACCAGGGTGCAGCACCCAGCTGCAAAACTCATCTGCTCTGAGCTGCTCACACTCAGGAAAAACCAAGCAGGAGCAACTGCTCTTTGTGGGTAAATTATAGCATCTGCTGCAGAATAAAGGCAGAAGGGTTCACCTGGGGCCACAGGTCTCCCCTGCTACATCAATACATGAGCATCGTCTCTGCTCCCCCAGGTTTCGGATGCAGGATGTCTCTCTGAGTTAGAAAAAAACCCAGCTTCTTTTATGGGGTGATGGGGATACTAGGAACTAGAACCAAGTGAATACTGAAAATAAAAAAAAAATATATAATAAAATAGCCAGGATTAAAACAAATATTTTGTGGAATTAATTTCTTTCTATAATTTGTGTTCAACTTCTACATGCAACAAAGAAAGTCTTTAGTAAAGCTGAAAGATTGAATAAAATATTCAGAATGTCTAAGAAAATCTGGAATTTACAAGAAGTATTGATGTGGTTGGACTGATTCAATCAAGAAACCAAAGCATTGTCTACAAATTACAAATTCAGCTGGGGCAGCTTGAACCACAAACGCCGAGTCACAGAGAGCCAGGGGTGAGCCCAAAAATTAGTCACAGGAGTTAGCTGGGAAACCACTACGAGAAACAAGAACAACAATCTGCCATAGACGATTCATAACCCAAAAAAGGAGGTGATGCTCAGTCAGTCAAGTGATTTGCTACAAATGATTTGCCCAGGGCCAATCTTGCTGCTAAAGCGATCAGTGAAGATGCACTTCCCGGAGCGATGCAGGAACGTGGGTAAGTCTAACAAGCTGCTGTACACAGCACTTTAATTAGGCCAAATGAGGAAAAGATAATAAACCAGCAGGTCAAACGAAGAAGAAAAAACCTGTAACCGAACAGAATCAAATTACTGCTTTTTATGGTGACAAGACAAAAGCTCTAAAATGAGATTTCTGAATGGCAGTGATACCCAAACTCACACCAAATGAGGGCACAGGAGACAATGAGCCCGTTTAGCCACCAGCACAACAGCCAGGCTCGACTCTGACCCCACCAAACACGGGAATTTATCCAGGTTTTATTTCAGCAGCAACAAATGGCTGGCTGGGCAGAGCTGTTGCAAACTGCAAAGTAGGAGGCAAGGACAGGTGTGTAATTTCTCGAAATGTCCTTTTAGGGCTTGTGGCACAGAGACTCCTTCAGACACAAGCCATAAGGCTGAGAAGTATCTATCATGCTTAGCTGTGGAAACAGGGATTTTATGAAAGTGCGATCACGAGGTGATAATAAGAATGTGATTGGAAGTTGATGTGTTATTGCTTAATTTAGACAGAGGAAGGCTCTTTTTTTGTCCATACCATCTGCCAGCCTAGAAACCCAAGGAATAAAGGCACAAGCTGCAGATGGCTTTTATAATGGCTGTACTCAAGCGGCAGAGGAGCAAGAAGGAGAGAGGCCACATAAATCAGGCAGCAATATCACCAGGGCTGAGCAATAACCGAGCTGAGAGCAGCACTCAGCAGAGGCAGAACAAGCAGGAGATACTGCCCCAGTTGGCTGCATTAGGATTCAGGTGCAGGACAGGATGCAGAGCTGGGTCCTCACAAGGCTGTTGGGAGCACTGACATAGGAGCCTGGTGGGAGCAGGGAAAGCAGCACGGCTGCACACACTGACTGCAGCCTCCAAGAAAAACAGATGAACTCTACTTTAAAATTGCCTTCACATATGCAACAGTTCCCAAGCTAGCTCTTATCCTTTCTTTCCTCTCTTTTTTTTTTTGATTTTGTGAAGGAAGAGAGAAAGAGAGTAAAAGCTAATTTACTTTGAGTCAGTAGAGAGAAAACAAGCTTGGAGGCAAGCCACAGGGCTCAGCAGGGCAAGCACAAACTTCTGCTGGCGAAGCAGTCCCTTGAGATGACCGTCTGAGCTCTGCTGGGGAGCTTGAAAGGGCTGCTCTGCTTATCTTATTGCAGCAGAGCCCAGGTGTGCTGGACATACAGCAGCGTGGTGCAGCGCAGGGGCTACTTCAATGTTTTCCTCTGAAACAACCAGATCAAACAAGCTTTCACATACATAAAAAAACAGGCAGCACAGCATTAGTGGACTGGATCTCCAAGTGGGACTGGTGCCACAGATTGACAGGAGAAACAGCAGAAGGCAGAGGAGAAAGTACAGTTGAATTCTATTTGTTAAAGATAGGTACACATTCATTTCTTTGCATTTTTCTCAATACAGAGAACACCAGCATCTTTGCTGCTTCACTGCAAACCAGTCCACAGGAACCAGCTCTGCCCTGGATGCAGAGCCTGCAGCCAGGGAGAGGAACACCAGCTATGCCTTCAGCAGGATGGACAGGCACAAATCAGAGTTTCTCAGCTTGGGGGACAGAGGGAAAGGTTCTGCTGCTGAGTTGCCAGACGCTCCTGAGGAGCTGGAATAAGGACACAAGAACACATCCTACAGGTACCAGGTTTGAAGTCGATGTCATTCTTTTAGCACCAGAGCATCCACAAAACCAAACAGCCCCAAGAGCTGAACCAGTGCCTCTAAATCACAGAAGCCCTGTTTGCACCCCACATGCAGACAAAGAGGGCCATTTCAGAAAATGGCATAATTATGTTCCTGTGCCAGTGATACTTCCATCACTGGAAAATGTATCCAAACACCACAACTGGCCAAAGCTACATCTACCAAAACCAGTCCCCAAAGCAAAGTGGAAGTTTCAGGGCTCACTGGATCCAGTATAAACTCTCCTAAATCCCAGCAAGACTCAACTGTTCCCTCCAGCCCTGCCATGACCTCACGTGACAGCTTAAGCACACATTAAAGGAAGACACAGCTCATGTCCCATGCTGTGTACCTGGCATCATCCTTTATCCCTGTGCAAAGCAAACGTAAAATGTTACTGTGCCAGAACAGCAGGACTCTACAATTATTGTGGGTATTATCTAAATCCATCATTTACAAATATGCACAAATAATTCCAGCAGACTCTTTGAGCAGAACCAGCTGTTGAGCAGACAGGGCAGACTCCAAAGGATGATCAGTGATGGATCTGTCGAAAAAATAGTAAAACTGAACCATTTTCTTGCTGAATACTTGGCAAGATACCAGAGATTTTTCCAGAACATCACAGAGAAGGAGGAGGGACAACTGGAAGAAAGGAGAAAAAAAGCATTATTGCAAAAATTCCTCCCCCCCTTTTTTTTTCTAATAATGCTACTTTTCACTTGGAATGCTTTATCGTTTGGCATGGGAACATGCCTTATGATAACAGATACAATTAAAATAACTGTTTTGACTGATCCCACACACACATTCTTCTTCACCCACCCCAGCTCTTTCTCAAAGGGAAAATTGTGCGAGTCAGAGGATTCCTTGCTGAGGTTACAGGCTGCTCACTGTGGAGGCCCACGAGCCTTCCAGAGGAAGATCAATGACCTTACCCTGGAAAAGTAGACTGTGGGCTCCAGGCATTCCCTAAGTTAGGGCAAGTCAAAAGGCTTCCCCCATGGTGCCCTGCAGGTTTTTGTTAATTTACCCCAGTTCTGCTCTCCCCATTGGGCTGTTGGCTTTCCCTACCCCTTTCATCCTTATCTGTTCATGTTCCAGAGCAGTCTTCACTCCCCTGCACCTCTGCAGTTCCACACTGGCATTCCCTGTTGGCTGTTCCCCTTGGCCCTGCCTTTGTCCCACCCCTGTGCCCTCAGCCCATGGGATGCTTCACTGCCCCCCTTTTGTCCTGCACTTAAACCTGGACCTGCCCTGGTTCCTGGGCTTTTGTTCCTGGATCCCTTCAGTGCAGGAATGGAGCTCACTGGAACTCTGCACAGGAGATGCTCTGGTCTGTCCGTGTGTCCAGCTGTCCTGGAGTGTGTGTGTGTGTGACTGAGGAGCTGTGTGTGTGTGTCTGTCTGTGTGTCCAGCTGCTCTGGTGAGTGTATGTGTGACTGAGGAGCTGTGTGTATGTGACTGAGGAGCTGTGTGTGTATGACTGAGGAGATGTGTGTGTATGACTGAGGAGCTGTGTGTGTGTCTGCCCGAGTGCCTTCTGCCCCAGAGAAGCTTTGGGAAGGTCACAGCAGCTGACCCATCTGCACCTGCAGCTCACATCAGGCAGTCTGAGAGAGCCAGGGATCCTAGAAAGCAGGGCAAGAGAGCTTGGTACAGCGTTGTATTTTAGCCATACACAGGTGCTCTCAGGACTGAACTGGTCTCAGGACACCCCAGAAACATGCACCCAGTCTAAGACAGGAGCCCCCCAGATGCAGTTTCTAGCTATGCTCAGTAATCTGCAGTTACACAAAACAGATTTATTTTAGAATAGCTTCAGAGCACTTGCAAGCTATAATTTTTCATCAGATGTTTCTGTGCTATTTTGATACACAACATTACTCTAGGAAACAACACACTATCAAAGAGCACCAATAAACAGGCTGTTATTTAGGACTACACAGGCAAGTCCAGCAGCATCCCTTCCCTTTCCTGCTGGAACAGGACTTCTCTTCCATCAAGGATTTGTACCAAAATCAGTGTAGGGGTGCTGGCAGATGCCATGAGCAGCAGTCACGTGATAGGGACGCATCCTTGATGAGATGCTGGGGGAAAACCAAGGGCAGTGCTGGCCTGAGCCATGTGAGGGAAATGAAGATTGCTGCCGTGCCCAGGCTGCCTCAGGCGAGCAAGTGCCTGCAGGGACACAGCTCTCCTGCCTTCCCACGTGGAAGCATCAATCAAGCAAGTTCAAACAACTGGACATCAACTAAGCTGCCAAGCCAATAACCTTAACTATTAACCTTAACTCCCTGGAGTGGGCTGAGATCAGGAACAAAGACTTTCATGCAGTAACATCCTTAACTGAGGGAAGGGAACGGGAAAAAGCAAATCAGTGATGCAAGAGATGCCTCAGACTGAGTCTATCTGTTGTGACAGTCCAAGTTGCAAGAAGCCCTGAGGTTGTCTGTGGCCTACACACATGCAGACTCCAGAACAACACTCAGGGGAAGCCTTTTCCTTCCTTCCAAGAGCCATCAGGCTATCTGGAGGGGGGTGTGGATGTGGTTTTCCTTGACCTGTCCATCTGGTCTCCATGCTCTGCACTCCCAGGCTGGGGTGGGAGCTGCCCTGTGCCAGCAGTGCAGGGGTGCCAGTGGCACAGGCAGCCAAGCCCCCCTGCACAGCTGCAGCCAGGAGTGCCAAGTTCATCCTGCACATCTGGGAAGGAAATGGAAACATGACTGCTGATGGGAGATTAACGGTGCCCTGCCTCTTAAACCCCAAACCACTGCAGGGGCAGCACACTGACAGTGTTCTGCTGCACCTACTGTGGCACAATAGCACCTCTAAGAGAGGAATTGTGAACATTATTCTTTGGCCTCGTGCTATTCCACCACTCCTCCACTGATCTACCCTTGGGATGATCTTTCAGAGGAATTTCAGCATCCCCTGGCTCTAGGACAGCCTTTCCCATGGAACACTGCATCCCCAACCCCAGAAACCACAGGATTAGGAGACATGGATCACTCAGCCTGGCTGCATTTGACTGGGAGAGCTTCCTCTGCACTGTTTCCAGGGGATCTGCTGCTAGCAGTGATGCAATGACCCCCATGTGAGGCAGAAGCTTTCACTGGGGGAGAATTAGCATTCTACAAATCCCAAAGGATTCAAGCCACTGTTTTAAAGCAGCTCTGCCTGGTTTAGGTAATACTCTGGACAGCTTTTGCTCTTTTTACCCCCAGAATTTGGAGGGTAGCCACTCCTTTGATGGCACCAGTTGAATGGCTGATTCACACAGGCACGAATAGGCCCAGAGATTCAGCAGCTGAGGTTAATGGTTTAGCAACTCAGCTGGGACTAACTTATTTTTCTCTAGTGATGTTTCTTAGAGTGCAAGGGGCTTTCACGGGAGTAATTCAAGCAATTATTAACTATGTACTACTTTTTTTAAAAGGGTTTCAAAGGGTCAGGATTTTTTCTTCCTGGGTCTGTTCTTTGCTATTACTGCAGGGTTTCAGCTCAGAGACCACTTGCAGAGCTGTTAAATGTTCTTCCCCATCAAAAGTCAATCTTGAATGCAGAGGATCTGGCAAAGTATCTCTAGGCCAAATCCTCCCTGGGACTGTCTTCTGATCAGCCTCTCTTTTAGGAGTTTAACGAGTAAAAATATATCTGGAAATAGAACAGAGTGGTGCCTGGAGAGGGAAGAGAGCAGCATGCTTGAGCCGCAGATCAGAGCAACACAGTGCAGGTGTGACTGGTGGAGCTGAGGCTGTTGGGCACAGGCCCACCAATGGCAGCTCCAAAGGTGTGACAGCCCAGACAGCCCCCTAAAACACTTGTGAGGAGCACTGAAAAATGGCCAAGCTGGCCAAATCAAGATATAAGCACAAGAAGTTTCTTGCTTCACATGGCACTACTGAGACAGGTTAGAAAAAACCACATTTAACTCAAGAGCCAGAGTAAATTCAAATATTAAGGTAAGAGCCTTTGAGAATGGTAGAGAAAAAGGATACAGAAAAGGAACAAAAATGAATGCAGTATGGAGTTGAGAGGACAAACAAGGGGAGGAAAACCATTCACCTGATGAGAAAGCAAATATGGATGGAGCCCTTGATGTCTCATCTGCACAAGTCTGTGCTCACTCACATGTTATTGCACAAATGCTCAAAGTGGCTTCATGAAAACACCTACCATTGCAAGAGGGCAGAGACTTGCACATCACCAAAACCATTCACCATTCATTAACGCTAAATCTCTATTGCAAAACACACAGATAACCCACAAAATAACAAAAAAGCACAAATATAGTAAATGCATTATGCAATCAATTGCAGAGGATGAATAGTAAATAAACAGAGAAAAATGTTGGCAGATACATCACAGATTAAAATTCAGGCAATTTATGCCCAAGAAAAGTCTTACAGAGCGAGCCATTAGTGGATTGGCTTAGGGGAGTGCTCATAGGAGGGGGCACAGTTAGTTGGATACAGATCTGTTTGCAATGAACTCTGCCACCTGTAATGCTGAAGTACCTCACAGACTCTCAGCAGTGCATTTAAGCATCTCAGCAAGAACCTTTTGTACCAGTTTGGATTGGCAGCTTCTGCCTATTCCCTTCATGTGTAACACGAGTTTCCTTTCAACTGAAAGCAAAAGGACTTCTGCAAACTGAATATCCCAGCAAAGGGAACAAAAAAATAAAAAATAATCTCCAAATTGTAGGGGAAACAACTGGGGGAGATGAAAATAGCTTTCAAAACAAACAGAAGTGTTGATAAATGCAGGACAACTCGCTCTCTCCTTTGCTATGGTAAGAAGAAAAAGGGACTGAAGATGGAGTGTGGTATAGGTCCCCAGGACTCAAAACACACTGATTTCTATATTATACACATAAATAAAGACAGAGCAGCATAGGGCAGCTTGCTCCACACAGAGTTCACAGAGGGGACACATTACTATTTACTACACAGCACATTAAAATGACAGTGACACACACCACTCAGAGGTGATCATTATTACTGGCTGCTTAAGGGATGATTTGAGAAATGATCTGTAAATTTAATTTTTAATTAAGCCAGAAGCCCTAAGGGCCTTCTGAGTTCAAGCATTAAGGGGGGAAGAGGGGGAAATCAATTCTTGGTGATGGAGAGGTCTAGTAGAATCTAATAGGCCTGGGTAATATATCAAGAAGCTTTTAAGATCAGTCACAGACCTCAACAGAGGAAAGCCTAAAACCCAATTTCAGATAATAAACTATGCTGTAAAGTAGAATGGATGGTCACCATTGTTCAAACCTCTGAAAAGCTACTGTCTTGAGCTCTGACACACGTATTACTCAGAAAATAGATAAATGATTAACACTAGCAGGCAGAATTTCACAGGGAAGCCCTCACACTTCTCTCCAACCACCTTGAAAAAGCAGCCATGGCCAAATGACCTTGAAATCACTCTAAAGGTCCAGCATGGGCAGAAAGAGCTACACTAACTATTGATAATCAGTCATCAGAACGCCCTGTGAGGAGATAAACCTGTGCAAGTCTAGTTCCCTTGGATGCACAGCACAGCTCTGTCAGATCCATGGCAGCAGCTGTGGCTGGAAGGGACATCCCTCTGAGTGCCCCTGACCCCCACAGCACAGTTGCACCACTGGTCACGAAATCACAAAGTGAACATTTTCCATCCCATCTCTTGACTCCAGGCTCACCAGATGAGGTGTACCCAAAGGTGCTGTGAGAAAGGACCAATGTTATAAGAAGGCCACTCCTGTCACGTTTGAGAGATACTGTCATGACTGGGGATGTCCCCAGTAACTGGAGAAAAACAAACATTGCACCCACTTACAAAAAGGCCAAAAAGTTGATCTGAAGAGCAGTCAACTTTGCCTTGGTTGGTGAGAAAGTTACAGGCTCCTCTTGGAGTTCTGAGAAGGGAGCAGCTTGGATCAGTCAGAATGGATTAAACCATGGTAAATTATGCCTCATCAAACCTGACTGCCTGCTAAGGGGGAACATTGCAGCTGCTGCTAAGGGGGAACTGTGGATGCCTTGGTCATCATTTACCCTGACTTCCACAATGCTTTCGACACCACCTCCACAATCTTTTATACAATTTAGTGTGCATCAGTCTGCAAAGGTGGAGGAGACAGCTGGATGGGGAAAGAAATGGATGGCTGGGTTGTAGAAGGTAGGAGTTAGTGGAGCCTGGACTCTGCAGGAGTCTGCACCAAGATCTGCCCTCTTTGGGATCCAGAGACCTGCAGGAGCTGCGAGCCCTTAGCCAGCTTTGAAAGGGCAACATCCTGGGGTGAGGAGCTGATCCAGGGCAGGGCTGCCACTCAGAGGGAGTCACAGGCTGTGGGAAACACCAAAATCTTCCCTTCAGCTCACATCCAAGTCCATATGCATATTTTCAAGAATAAAGTTGGGCAGAGGAAATGAGCGAGAAACGAGATGAATGGTCTTGTTTTCACAAACCTTCTCTTCTGAGAAACAAGTCATTTATCAAAGTGCTGTAATCCTACCAACTGTCATAACTCTTGGTCTAATTACATCTGGAGAACAATGAGCTTATGTTCAGGAAGAAACTGTCTGCAAGGAGGTTGGTAGAAAAACTCTGCTATGCATGATCTTAGATCACAGGTCCAAATGCAAGAACAAACACCTCCAAGAAGGGGATGGTGATGTTTGTATAAAGCAAACTCCTAGTACTTGGCAATAAAAAAAAATTGAATGGTTAATTTTCTGTATTTTCATAAAATGCCATTCCTAGTGCATTAATCTACATCAGAGAAGCTCTGAAGTGGGTTATCAGATTACATGTTTGGGGGGGAAGTTGCAAAATCCATCTTTTGGAAGACTACAAAGCGCATTTAAGAATTGTTAAAAATGCTAGTAGTTAAAATTGCTGAAAGTGCTTGGGCTGAGACTCCACAAAGCAGCTTCCTGCAGAGGTACTGACACTGTGGTGGCTCTCAGCAGGGAGCTCAGCTTTCAGCACTGCTTAACCCATGCCTTGGGGAAAATGTCCCTCAAGCCTCACACTACAGCACCCACTGGAGAGGAACCACCCCTTCCTCAGCAGGGCTGTTTGGGGGCACACAGCACGGAGCAGGAAGGAGCAGCAGCAATCCCTGACAGGTGGATTTCTCACGGGAGGAGCTCACACTGCTGCTCAGGCACTGGCAGTTCCTGATTTGGCACCAGAGGTTGGGTTTCAGCAGCACCGAGGGTGCACACAGATTTCATTAACACAGAGCAAAAGATGGAGGGAGGAGAGGGAGATCATCTCAGCAGCAGCAAAGCCAGGCTCTTAGGAAAACAGCCATCATTTGGATTCTTGATACAGAGTCTGGGGACCATCTGCAAAGCAAGATAACACTTGTATCCTGGATAAAGGTGCCAGAGTAAGGAGTAAGCAGACAAAACCAAAATACACAGTAACACAAAGCAATACACACACAAAATATGAGCACTAGCACCAAAAAAAATTGATTTTCATAGACAGCATCTAAAAGGTGACTGAATATAGACTTCTCCCCATGGCTGGGACCATTAATTGATATAACATTGAAAGAAATCTTATTTTCAATCAGTGTCCTGAATATATATATATATATATTACATACCATCTTTTTGTTGCAGGCAGAGTAGCAAGGAAGGGATCAAACAAGAATAAGCATAAAGAGGAGTTTATTAATCACCCATAAGAAAGTATTTCAACACCTCCAGTGTCTCCCTTGCCTTCTGAATTTTACCCACAGAAGAACTTGGGCCTAGGACTCTAGAAATCATGATTGTTATGGGTCTTTCATGAGATGTTGATTCCATTAGTACACGCTGAGGGACAGCTCTTACCCAAATGCAATGGGCACAACATCGTGTCAAGGCACCCAAGGTCAGTGACACCAACTGGCCACGCTGCAGGCTTGAAGCCATGAGAGGGACCACAAACACAGAGCACTTCAAAGGCTGTCACTCTGAGCTTTACCCTGGAACAGTCCCAAAGAGCAGCTGGAAGTAGTTAGAGGGAGGAAGGTGTTTCCAAGGAACAAAAAGCACTTGTAGGTAAGTTGTATTGCTTTCAATTTATTCCTGTAAACTTTGCACTGGCTGACTTTAAAAAAAAAAAAAAAATCCCAGATTTTCAAACTCTGTGGAAATAAATTAAAAGAATTTCTAGTTTGTCACTTTCTTATAGAAAAAAAAAATTATCTGATGAAGAAACTGAAAACTAGACATCAGATGATGGTATTGTTTCAGACTGTCAAACCTGATTAAATCACTGAAATCCTGGTGCCAACACGCTGCCTCCCGTGGCTTTATTTGTCTGGGCAGGCACTTGACAGCAGCTCAGCCCCCCGAGGCTCACACTCCAGGATCCAAATGGATCCCGAGCCTGCTCAGCAGAGACAGATGGAGAGTTTTTCACACGTATTTGTGTCACCGTGTGCACACAGGTTGTGCCTGTGCCTAGGTGCCCGCACAAACCCAGCTCCTCAGACACCTGGAGCAAAGGTGAGCATTACCCATTACCCATTACCCAGCTGCTGCCCGGGGTCTCTCCTGCAGGCAGGGGTAAGATGACAGCTGGAGGCAATGCCCTGCTCATGGCACCACGGCTTGGGGAGCTCGTGGGAGGGAGAGCTGCTCCCCTCTGGGCTCTTCAGCTGAGCACCCACCCCAGCAGAGGCAAAGGCTCAGCCCCTGCCCTGCACACTCCCAGGGCAAACAGGGGCTGCTGGCAGAAAGGAAAGTTCAGGCTCCTCCTGAGGTCATCTTTTATGTTCACTTAAAAATTAATAGAGGGGAACATAATTAGAATTATGGAATGGGTATGCAGAGATGTGCCCTTTGCTGTGAATGGAATAATAAAATTAGGTGTGTGTTTCAGGGGAAAAGCCCTGAAATGTGTTTGAGCCCTGGAGGAAGAACAGACCCTAATGCCAGAGACCCCAGTTTGGCTAAACTCCCCACACCACCAACCCCTGCACTGGGGCAGCTGCAGCAGCTCATGGGCTGAGGATGCAGGAGATTCTAATCCCACCCGTCAGGCACAGAGGCTGAACCACCAAAAACCCTCAACCAGCCACACTGCACAACCTGCCATGAAAAAAAACCTCAAAACCAGTCATTTGAGCAATGCTGGTGCCTCTGCAGAGCCAGAACAGCCCCCAGAGAGTGGGATGATGCTCCAGGGAATCTGCCAGCCCTGGGCCAGGTCCCCACTCCACCTGCAGTCACAGCCACATGAGAGCAGCCCAGGGGCACAGCCAGGAAAACACTTACTGCCCACTTTGGTTGGATTTTCTTTTCCTTGGGGATTAACTAGGATAAGTGAACTTGTTTTGCAAAAATAGAGAAATTTCTACGTCTCAAACAAGAACAAACAAGCGGAAACAAAGTAATAATAATCATCATCATAATCCAAATAAAAAACCCTCAGAAATATTACTTTGACAAAGAGACTAATCATGAGACATCTTCTCAGTTCTTCACTTGAGCATGATGCCAGAGCTGGCTGAAGGAGTGAAGGAGACAGAGGGGGGAAAATAAATATTTTCAAGGTTAGAAAGCTGTCACTCACCATTCTTCAAGAGAAAATCCCGAATTATTGTTTTCTGGGAAACAGAAGTTTTCATTTTGATTATTTTTAAAAATACCTTTCATTTTTCATTATTTTTCAGTTGAGGTAAAGGAGAAAAACTGATAGAAAAATCTGATAAGTGAAACCCTGCTTGACCTTTTCTTTCTCCATAATTTTATTAGAAAGAAGCTGAGAATGCCTCCTCCATATACCCTTACTTTATAAAGCTATTCCAATCTTCCTGTGAAAACATGAGGGGAGGAAGTGAGAAAACCCAAGTCCTAGATTTGAGGCAAAAATAAGATTTCAACAAAATAAGATTTCAACAAAAATACGTTACATAAAAATCCTACAAGTCATTAATTTCTAAAATAACTCCCCTTTACTTTACAACATTTTCTTTTTATTTATAGGTGCTTGACTACCAGACTGGTATTCAGCGATGTTATTCAAATATAAATTCATTCAACAGTCTGTAATTCTTGAAATTATTCATCTAGAGGTTCACTTCATATGCACTTTATTCACCATTTGTTGTTGTCCTGCTACAAAGGCATCCAGCATCCAACCAGAAAAGCATCAGAGACCCCAAGCACTCCAGCTGTGCCAAACTTTGAACACCTGGCTCCAGAGAGAAGCAGCATCACTCACATCCTACCTGCCAATTGCCCAGCAACTTCAGGTGTGTCAGAGTAAAGTCAAATCCATGAAATCTGCCCTGACCAATTTGGTGATAAATTATTATTACTATTTGGTCCAAGAAATAGCAAACCTGCCCTGCAGATGCTGTCCTTGGGCCACCCACAGGCAGCGCCTCCTCTGCCTCAGCTCTGGCTTCAGCTTTTCCTCAAAAAGTCATTAATTTTGGGTGATCATATCTACCTGATGAGAGCCCATGGGTCATCTTAGAGCTCAATGTCCTACACTGACAGCAGCTGTGTGGGGTTTTTTTCTTTTTTTTATTTTAAAAACACCATATTCTGTTTCAGCTGGAAGCAGGACACTGACTATGAAAACTGGATGATGTGCCAGCAGGAACCATGGAGTCTGAGCAACACAGATTGAATTAACCTCCTGAGGTGTCCCTGTGGGAAAAAAACATAACCATTGCTTCTGCTTAAAGTCTGTGCTTTCCCAAATGCAGCTTTAAATTCAGAGACATTAGAAATGCTCAGGCACTGCAGGCTACAGTGCTGTACACACAGGGTACAGCTGCTGTCTGAGGCTCTCTGTACAACTCCCCAGCTTTCACTCTCTAGTGTAAATGTGAAGTCAGACCACCTTGGAGCACCACATCCACAGGTAAGGTGCCAGATCTGCCCAGATAATGCAAATTTTCTGACTACTCAAGCTTAAAAGCAAAACTTCTTGATGCTTATGTGGGAAAAATTTGGTCCCTGAAAGAAGCCCCCCAGACCAAGTTTTATTTTCCTTCCAACAAATGCATAAATATTTCCCTTTAGCAATGATGGAGAGACCATCATTTAGGTTGATACACAAAGATGGGAGAATCCTCTGGTGTTAGTGTTGCAGAGCCTGAAATTAAACTTCCATTCTTTTACAACTCAAAACAAGTTCCAGACAGTGGGCTGAAAATACATTTCAAACAGATCTTCAGCATTCAGGGCCATCTGTTTCCTTTTTGTGTGAAGTATTTTAATTTGCTGCAAGTATTGATCTTAAAAAGATTTTAGGAGATTTATTATTAATAAAAGAATGTGAAAAATCTGCAGGAAGGCAAATTTTACCTTCTGCACCTGGGTCTGCTTGGGAGCCTGGGCATTGCTTTGAAGACTCTCTGTTCTGTTACATCCTTAAATCCAGATTTAGGTTTCTGAATAAAACAGGTTTCATCTTCAGCACTAAACCACCCAACACTGCTTAGGAGAGGGAGGGGAGAGCAATTTCCACACCTGAATCTTCCCCGGGAATACAGAGCCTCACGGGCAGAGTGCAATTAGGCAGGCTGGAATTTGGCCAGGACATTGAGGTTAATGGCCCTACTGCTGCCAAGTGCCACAGCTTAATGAGTGCAAGCAGCAGAGGAGCACAGCAGGTCTCACCCAGAGCCTGGCATCTCCACCTGCCTCCTGTCCTGCCCCCTGCCCCTGGAGCCCTGTTCCCGTGGGGACAAGGGGCTGCCCCAAGGGCAGGGACAGCCCTGCTGCCACCCCCAAACCCTTCCCTTGCACACACCCAGCTGGCAGCACCAATGAAGGCAGAGAGGGATTTAAATGGGATAAATTCCCTAAAAGCACAGACACTAAGATCTTATTCAAATTATGCCAAGAGGCTGTATCATCACTGGACACTCAGCAATGGTGCAACACAACCAATGCAACCTTCAGTCAGTGCTTTCTCCCCACATCTATTATTAAAGCTCTGTTTTGGCCAAGGCAGATGTATGGAACACATCACACCAGCTGGAACAAAATGCATTATCTGCCTCATTAAAAAAAAAATAAATAAAAAAAGTAGAGCAGTGGAGCTCCCCTCTTTTGTTTAGGTGCAGCTCTGCTGCTGTGGCCCCTGTGAGCAGCCATGGCCCAGGGGAGGACACAGTAAAGCCCCTGGAGGTTCTGGGAGCACTGTTTTTTATGTAACTCTGCATGGTGTATGGCACAGATCTCCCATAATTTAAGCAAGAGATTTCCCATAGAGTATCTGTATTTTCTTACAGATGCTGGAGCACCTGCTCTGTGCTGTGCTCACCCCCTCACAGCCCCAGGACAAGGGCACTGCTCCATCTCTGCTCTGCTGCTGTCACCCACCATGGGTCATTAGCTTTGAGTGGGGGCTGCTTCTAATACCAATACCTGAACCAAAATTTGCACATTGGTACAATAGCCATGAAGTGCCAAAGCTGGGCCTTGCCAGCCATTTATTGACTGTAATCAGTCCCTAAATCTGTTTTACAGCTGCTGTCTGCATAAATAATGAATAAATCAATAAATCTGGCAGGGTTACCAAAGCCTTTCATTCAGCTTCTCTTGAACCAGTTAAATTCTGCTGCGATTCATCTGCCTGCCCGAGCTCCAGGGAGACATTCCTGGAGAAGGGAGGAGAGGGGGCTTTATTTCTGTGCACTGCTGTGGAGCTTCCAAACCCAATTCCCTTTCAGCTGCAATCTTGCTTTCTCTCATTTTTACTGAGGCAAGGAGCAAGACTGAGGCTCTTTTTGAACTACAGTATCTTACCCTCTTCCAGGCACAGGTCACTGATTTCAAGACAGACATCTTAGACGCTCAGGTTTTCTTTTTAATGAAAATCTGTGTTGCCAATTTTTTTGTCCAAGGCAATGCCACCAAAAGTCACTTGCTATTGTTCATTCACTAAGAACCACTTCTGTCTCTCCCTGCTGCAGGAGGATCCCACTGATGTGATGGTTTTGGGGAGATGCCACCACCTGCCACAAGGCAGGACCGAGTGCCAGGCAGGGCCAGCTGGCACAGGAGGCTGCTGAGTGACCACAGCCTTTGAGGAGCCTTTGGCAGCAAAGTCAGGGAGAGCCTGACAGGTACAAAGCAACAAAGGATAGGACTTGATAGATTTAATATGCAAACAACCTCCAGATAAATAACAGCAAAAAAAACCTGTCTAAATATAAAGCCAGGTTTATATCTGGAAAAACCTCTCTTCCAGTTTCAATTAATTGCTGTTTCTTGATTTCATGAACTGCCACAGCTTTGTGTTTCTATAGCAGCTTTTTCCAACAGAATGATTGCTTTCTGTGCCATGCATTTTACCATTTTCTTCAGTCTTTATGCATTTCTGGATCTCATCATGCTCATGGCATATTACATGAATTTCTGCTTGCCCCAGCTGACTTAGCTGTTAGTAGATCCTCTGTCTTTGGCAATATTACTTGCCATTTCTCCACTGCTGAAAGAAATTATCCTACATAGCACTAAAATCACAGTTACACTAATGATCAGCTCTGTAGTGTGATTTTTCTTGTTTTAATCATCAGGAAGAAAAATCAGCATGTTCAACATGCTATTCAGTTACCTTTCCAGTCATGTTTTTCTATTTCAAAATAATTTCTATTCTTTTACCACAGGCTCTCCCAGTTTGCACCTTAGACATCATCCTGTCATCTTTATCAAGGGTTTTGGGATTTTTTTTGTTTTCACCCTAAATTTATAGTTGTCACTCTGGGGGGCATGTTCCTAGGATGTGTGAGACATCAGGACTTGCCTGTAAAGCATCAGGATTTATTTTTTTTTGCCATCTAGTTTTTCTATGCAGGAGCACTTGATATGCAACAGTGCACAAGCTGTCAAGGAGACTCTGACCTGGGACAAATCTCCAATCTGTACTTTGGGTTTAGAGCCATAGGCACTGCATGCTGGGAGCCCAGTCCTGCTCTGTCCTCCAAAAAAGCCTCTGTGTTCTCAATGGCAGATGCAATCTGATCCAGCCCACTGCACTTGTTATTAACACACACCTAAGGTGTACTTTATCAATGGATGCAAGTCACTGTTCTCTTTAGGAAAATCCAAAACAGTTTTAACCACGACCCAAGGAAATTTGCAGTTCATTTATTCACAAAGAATAAAAGCTCCTTTTTCCTTGTTCCTAGAAGGCTTTTTATCTGCCAAAATATGCTTAGGAGAAGGGTAGAAAAGATTTACAGAAAAATCTCAATATAATTAATTTGGGCCTATTTTCAAGACAGAATGTAGTTGTCAGATATTAAGAACTCACTTAGGAAATTAGTAAATATATAATCTAAGTTTAAAAAAAAAAAATTAGCATGGTAATGCTCCCCACACGCCATCCTAACAGTGCTTTAAATTTAATTGTGGAATTCTCTAAATCAACCTGTGTAAAACTGCACAGTCACTGCATTAATGCCCAATGTATGGGCTGGAAGAGAGCCAGCAGAGTGCCACTGAAAAGAATTGACAACAATTGCTCCTGCAGGCCTGAGATGAAACCTCAGCTCGAGGTGGAATATCTGCTTTTCCACGTCCCTAAGCAGGTTTGCTTCCCACTGTTTTCTCTGTGCCTGTGCCAGTTCTTCCCACGACCCTGCACATGCCATACCTGAGCTTGGACCAGTTCTGGATTCAGGTGTAATCTCACCTGCAAATCTCAGGTGCCCTCAAAGCAGGGCAGAGTCAGTCCCTGGTAGGGAAGGGCCCATCTCACCCACCTAAAATGTGGGTGAGGGAGGGTAGGCAAGGACCATCTGCAGTGTCCTTTCCAAGTGTACTTGTGAGACCAAGCCCCACAGGGGTTTTCTCTCAGGCCAGCAGAGCTGGCCTCAAATGAGGGCAAATAGCACAGACAGGTGGCCAAAATGGCCTTGAACCAGCTCAGCCCAGCTCAGCTCAGCCCAGCCCAGCCCACAAAGCCAGCTCTGCAGGGAAGGCAGCAGGCTGTACCTCCCTTGCCTGCTCCCTCTGTCTCCAGCCTTGCCCAGGAGCTGCCTCACCCTCTGGCCAGCTCTGTGCTGCTCCGCTTGCTCTCTCCTATCTTCTGCTTTATCAAGCAGACAGCTTTCAAGCAATCACCAGGAAAACCCCTCAGTCAGTTTTGGGAAATGCTTCTGTTGTCTCATGCAGTCCTCCATAAATTATGTTAAACTGCTTCTTCCAGCTGGTACAAAAGCTGGGTGGATACTGTGCCTATGAGCCCTGCAACTGTGGCTGCATCAGAGGCATATCCATGGGAAACATTAATATCTTTTAAAATAAATACTTTTTTTCTATTGACATTTTCTTTAATGGTTTTAATCCCCTGAACGAAGTATTTTCCTTCCTTCAGCACATATTAGCCTTTCCCTGCCAGATCTTCAGCTGGAATAAATTTGGCCTCCCAACCCCAATTCATTAAATGATGTGAACATATGCATTCAGTTAAACAGGCCATTCACAAGCTTAATGCTTAGAGATTAATTTTGGCTTGTTTGGCTTGAAAAGTTTGGCTTGTGTAGGCCTCTAGTTGCCATTCAAATAAGGACATGCCCAAGTCCAGCTTGTTCACCAACATACCTGTTCAAAAACACTTTCTCCAAAGAAGCTTTTCTGAAGCAGGAAATACCTAATTTCCCAGGCACTTGTTCAATTACTGCCTGATATTGTGGAACACAAACATCACTGAATAACATCATTCCTTCAAACACAGAACAGTGATGTTTGAGTAACTGGAGCATAAATATAGTTCACCTCAGGCAAGAGATAAATTACATTAATAAAGTGTGGTAGTGTTCTTTAATTAGTTTGATTAGGCATGACAGAAGATGGTATTGTTCAGAAAAGCTTCATTTCCTGAAGTAAGGAATTGTCACTGTAGATCCCAATCTCTGGGGTTTAGGTGTTTTTGGTGCTTTTTTTTTTCTTTTCTCACAAAGAACACATTAGGAGAGGTTGATGCTGCTGCACCTGTCATTTGGTATCCATGACCCATTTCCCTCTCACACCTGGATTCAGTTGTGCCCCTCTCCCAATGGATCCCAGAGATCTGGATGCTCTGGGGGATTCCACAGCTGCACTCTTCATCCCATTAACCTCTTCCAGACTCATGGGGAGAGAGACTGTAACTGGCAGTCCCTCTTTTACAAGTCCATTTATGATATACAAAGAGAGAAAATCTTAGAAAATGGGTTTTTTGTTCATCAAGGTAACTGAAAACCTTTCAAAGACCCTGCCAAGTCACCATGCCAATTCTCGGTAAGACACAAAGTTCAGACATGGCTCCTCTCATCTCTGCTGTATGTTCCCTATTTACTTACTAAATTTACTGTGCCATTAGGTTCAGCAAGACCTGCTGTGATACTCATGCTCTGCAAATGTTGGAAACTGTGAAGTGTCAAGTCTGGAAGATCTATTTAACAGTGGCTTTGTGGTGCCAGACCTGGCTGCAGAGGATTTGCTCAGGCTCTGAGCCCCTCTCTGTTTGAGTCAGACTCCTGTACCATGCTCTGCATTGTAGCCCTGAACTTCAAAAAATTGTGTGCATGTTCCTAATTCACTCATGTACATGAGTAAATTCCAAACCATATCTTTATGTACCCAAATACTGCTGTGCAATCTGACCGATCCAATACCTGTTTTCAGAAGTCAGTGAGATTTCTTCCTTTGATTTTGCTGTAAGAAAAATCATACTCTCTCTAAACTCAGCAGCTGGTTTTCTATTGACATACAAGAAGGCAAGATTGTGGTTAAAATCTAAAAATTATCAACATATGGTTCCAGAACAGTCTGTGTCCCCAGACAGGAGAGAGTCTGGCCTGCCAGAATATGGGCACCTTGCTGTCACCAAAGCCTAGTGCTGAATGTCAGCACTGCTAAGGTGGATAAAGTGGTCTTTCTTGCCCATTGATCACACAAATCCAATTTGTAGCCTTGTTTTCTCTACATGACAGGTACAGGAGACAGACCTGATTAAATATTTCTGCTCTGATCAAGGAGCTCTCAGAGGCAATCCTGTGACTGCACACCAAATCCCTCCCCAGAGCTCAGCTGCACGCTCTGCCTGATGGGCTGTGCTCAGCTGTGCTTCCTGCAGCCCTGCTTTGATGGCAATGCACAGTGTGTTTGGAGTTTTAGGAGCAGAGATGTTCATACTCCTGTCCTTGAGATCCAGCAAAGATTGGACACTCAAAGGACACTCCATGTTGTCACATCTTTCCTGAAGTACTCACAGACAAGGGTTCACACACTCCAGAGGCTCTCTGCTCACTGGCTCCCAGTTAAAATGCTGACTGAGTGATTTTTTACTGCCCAACCAGCCAGGTGTCAAGGCTCCAGGTGCTATCTGTTTATCGAGCAGCACCAAAGACTGTACTAACAAGTCTGATGATATTGAACTCGATTTACATTTCAAGTGCAACCCGTTCCCTACAGGAAGGCTTCATTACAGGTCTTTTCATGGAAGGGGAACCTCTGATGGAACACATTTCTTGAAGCCATGCCAGTGGCTATTTGTTTGCTGTGTTTGTGGCTGCTCTGTAGCAGAGATTACAGCCTTGAGGATTAGCTCCTGTGAACCCAGTGCACTTACCCCAGCATTACAATTGAGATTGGAACAGGCATTGGCAGAGTTGAGTAATTACAGTCGAGGAAAGGGTGGCAAAACTCACCAGCTCTGCTGCTTCCTGCCAGAGGCAGTGGTGTAAACCCTTTCGGAGGAGTACAACTCAAAATACCATTCCCACTGATGGCAGCTGACACCACTGCCCTTCCTCTGATGCAGAGCCTGGCAGCTCAAAGGGAACCAGAGCACAGAGCACTTCCCAGGGTGATCACAGCTGCTGGAGTGTGTTCTTGTTTCTGCCCCTCAACCTCTCCATCGTGCTTAGCCCACTGCTGAGCTGCCCCCACAAATCTGGCAGTCTGCAGCTCAAATCACTCTTCTCATCCTTCAGCTCCTCTTACAATACCCCGACCTCTTTTCATCTCACTGTGGAACATCTGAAGGGCTCCCTGACGTGGGTTATTAGATGGATTTGAAAGAAAATTCCCCTGAGAAAATTCACCTTTGAAAAAGTTCCTATTGGAAAATTTTGGAGTTCCCAATGGAAACAGAGACAGCAGGAGGAAAGCAGATTTCATTTTGCTAGAAGCGTTAAATAAGCTTTTGATTCCAAGCTAAGTTATACATAACTTATATAAACGTTCCCGTTCTCATAAACGGGAAGACAATTTAAATTATTTCTTTTTATGCTAAAAAGATTATTGTTTTCCTGCCAAAATACCTCATTTTAATTGGTTTTTCTAAGATGACACTTCTAGGCACAGACAAAACTAACAGCCCTCCAAACTCTATTTTCAAAAACCCTTTCATTGGTTTTCTTTTAGGTCATCAATACTTATTACTTGTATTGAAAGAATAAGCAATAAAGGCACTTTCTGTCTCTCCCTTGCTACCCTTTAATACAATCTGTCCACCAATCCAATTGTTCCATCTTGAAGCATTTCTATCTCCAAAATAAAATTGCATTTTACTGCTAGGATATTCTCTACCCAAATCCCGAACAGCTTGTAACTGAGTATTAATCCATAAAAACTTGAAAACAATTTCTTATTAATTCACAAAAATCAATATTCCAGTACACTTTTTGGTGCCAGTTCATTATACTCAAGCCTAGATTTATTTGCTGCTCAATGGAAAACTGTCCAAAATGTATCTGTTTACCTATAATGAGGTAAACTTATTGCTTAACCTCATTCCACCAAAAACAAGCTTTGTGGCAGAACTCTGGTACAGGGAAAAAGTGATCTTAGAGTGTAATTTTGATGCAGTGGCTCTTTGTTCTTTAACAGAGAATAACACAGGTATCCTTTGGTTTTCTTGCTCTTCTTCCTGTGTTCTTCCCCTATTTTTTATAGAATTCCCAGGTTTTTGAGACAATTAATCATGTGACAATTAATAATGAAGGCTGAATATCAATTCAAAAGCCCTTGAAAAGATGTGGCATCAGAACAGGCTTAATTCCAGTCTGGGTGTCCCATCACATTCCTTTGAATACTGAATCCTGTAAAGGCTGCTTTTCCTAAATTAATCTAATTTCTTCAGAAATACATGGGGAAAAAAGAACAACCAACCAAAGAAAAAAGGCTTCTAAAGCCTATAGCTCCTATGGTGGTGTTCATACCAAGAGTGCAAATGCAACAGCCGTTGATACTGATAAGGATTTTCCCACTGGTATTAGTATATACACGAGCTGAGATCCTAAAAGCAAATGAAGCTTGAAATTCCCAGGAATAGAATTCCACTATTATCAAAAAAAATAGTTTTAAGTGTATATAGATATGTATGCATGCATATATATGTGTATATATATGATAGATTATTATATTTCTTTTGCCAATAATGGGACAAAATATATATTTTTATTTATGTATATAAGTTTTTTCATTACTGACTACTGGAGTCTGATCATTTTTCACATGGTGACATTAGGCTCTAAGATGTTTCTTCCCTTTCTCTTTGGTTCCCAGAATGAAAGTGGCTCATGAATCATGAAGGTTAAATACAAATAACTTACATTGCCGCTCACAGCAGACATGTGGTTAATTGCTGTCTGCCTTTATTGTTAATTGCTGAACACCAGTGCACTGGCACACCTACCACAGGCTTCTGAAGATAAACAAACTCAGCATATGCCCTAATTGTTTGTGTTTTCTTTACACTTTTTCTTCCAGAACAGCATGGATAAAATTCACATATCCTGTCCCTTAATCTCCTCTTTTTTTAGCTAAACACATGGATTTGTCTGGCTGGTTACTCCTGTGCTACACCAAGGCATAGGAGAGCCAGGCCAAACAGAAAGGCTTCAAACAGTTCCAATAAATGAATCCATCAGCCCTCCAAGACCAGGATTTCCTCCTCAACGCTTTCCCAATCACAAGCTTTTGGATAAGCTGGGTTTATTCTGCTTCCACTGAAAATGCTGATGTTCCTTCCACCCCCAGAGTATGACACGATCACACCAGACATATCCAGCTCTGAAAAATCCCCACAGGATGGAGGGGAAAAAAGGCTTAACACTCACCATAGAGTGGTTTGGGGAGATGGAGGAGTTCCACCATTTGATCAAACATTTCCTTCCAGTTTAAGTCCTTTGGAAAGAGGGAATTTTCTGGTGGGCAAAGGGATCCTCCTCCTCAACTATGCTGATGTCTGCAGCCCTTGCAGGATACCTGGGCCCTTCCCTGGGTTACCTGAGAGGTTTCTCGTTGTTGCCAAGGAAATAAAAAATGGGTTATCTGGGCTCCCAGGACAAGGACCTCCACAGGACACTTGTGCTCTGTGAGAGTGTCTGGCCAGGCAAGGAGGCAGCTCTCCCCTGTGGAAGCAAGCACTGCTGCTGCTGCCCTCTGCCATGCAGCTCCCAGCCCTCTGCAGCCACGCCAGCAGCCCCAGCTCTGACCATGCAAACACAATTTGAACCACAAGATGAGACGCATTGTCAAAGCATCTCCAAAAAAGAGAGCTGCACAGATTGGAGACAGCACATTCCTCAGACCAAAACAGTTGATTCAGACAGGAAAACAGCCCAAGATTTTGCTGGGATGATATACCATCTGCCTTTCTTTCACCTGGTGTTTCTCTCGAGTTCCCATACTGGGTTCTTGTTAACTTCCTCACTGTTAACCCTCACAGGCACTTTTTTTTTCCTCCCTCTCTCGTGACATTAACTGAGTTCTGCCAGAGAGCAAGTACTTCTTTGCATTGAATTTAATTTCCTCTCTGTAGAAACAGACTAGCAAGAACCATATTTTCCAGTCTATTCTTGGCCATAACATGTTCCTGACAATCAGGCTGAAAAACCTAGAAGGCAACAACCTTGCCAAAAAATTCAGGTTGGGATGCAATGGAGATAAAATCAGTAACAGAAGTGATTAAGGAGTTGTAGGTGCTACTTTACCAGGAAAGACTTAAAAAACTAATCTGTATAACCAGGCAGAATGATAATTAAATTAAATCAGCACTTTCGCAGAATATTGAAGCATTAAAGGCAAATCTCCAAAGACACGGAAATCAAGAGGATTTGGGCCCCTGAATAGTTCTGAGAAGTCAGATGAACATGCCAGACTATTTTTTTTTTTCCTCAGGCTTTTGAGGAAAATTTTATTTCAACTCCATGTCATTGAAATCATCAGAGTCACTGGAACCTTAAATAGCACCATACTTGTTATGGAAAAAGCAACAAAATTACAGCTGAAGAAATTAGAGGTCATTTAGAGTGATCTATGGAAATGTTACCAAATAGAGTAAAAATGAAAGGAAAAAGTCAAAGTATAAGGTGAAAATCTTGTATTTGCAGACTAGTGACACATTGAAAATTGGAGTGGCCAAAAGGTGAGTGAGGAGACTGAAATTTTGTATTTATTAACTGCTCTATCACTCAGTAGCCATTTCTTGGGAGGTAGGAAAGGAGAAAGGAGGAAGGAGAGGAAAGGATGTAAGGAACCCCAAAAAGTCAATAGTCAAGAGCACATTTAACAGGTATGGAAAGCATGGAGCCTTCCTCCCTCATGGAAGATATTTGGAGGCCTCTCCTCCTCGTTTTCCTGGAGGAAAAATTGGAGCACTGGAGGAGGGTGCACCAACTGACCACAGCAGAAGCAGCAGAGTCAAATCCCCAGAGCCCTGCCGTGAGCCTCCTCCCTCTCCTCACTGGCTGTTTCCATTCCTGGTATCCATCACATTACATGTGATGTTGTTAAAATCCAAATAAAACACAGCAAATACTTATTATTAATTTCCAAAAGAATACAGGCCTATTTTTCCCATTGATTCCTGGCAGATTCTTTCCTGAAATTTGCCAGATTGGTACGAAAACAAATACATATAAATTAGCAATATACGACATGACATGAATGAGAACATTCACTCTCTCTAATCATTCCCACAAGCGTTTTGTCATTTTTTCTGTCAGTTCTGTTGATAGGAAAGGAAACTGCTTTGCAATTTTAATCTCTTTTCCCTGAGCACATTCTGTTCTTAAAGTTCACTGATATAAAGCGAGCGTATTGGAAACGGGGGAGGCTGGTGAGAAATATGGAAGAGGATTTCTTTTTTTTTTTGTTTCTCCCTGTTCCAGAGTGAACAAACATCCACTGGCGCTTTTTCAGGCATCTCACTCCTGCCCCCATATCCTCACTTCCTTAAAATATGCAAAGACATATTCTCTTTGAACCTCTCTGAGAAGGAAAAGGATGAGTATTTCCTCTTGATTAATCCAAAAATTTGAACAAAGCCACCAGCTGACGTTGATGTCAGGCTCAGAACTGCACAACTGTATTTTCACATTTTCAAAACTAGACCACATCAAAGGCTTCTACACATTGCCTCATCTTCATTTTCTGGGGACAAGAGGCAGAGAAGAAACAAATGGTGAGGTCCAGATCTGGTGATGAGCACCATGGCCACACCATCCTCCGTCCCCAGCCCTGGGGAAGTTTGTTGCCACATTTGGATTTCAGTTTCTCATGTGTTTTCTTACACATTACAAAGCAAACCTGGAGCTCTGCACAGCATATCTAGAGATAATAAAAAATGTGATGAGTATGACACAACTGATGTAATATGATATGCTGCAATATTATGACTATTACATTGCACAGAAGGGAACAAGAATGGCTGGGAAAACATAAAATTATAAATGGTGCCACTATTTGTTTGACATGAACTGAGTAAGGTATCAGAAAAAAGGAAGGGATGAGGAACTGCACCTTGTGCCCCAGAAGTCAGAGCAACTCAAAGCAGCTGCAACAGATGTTGCATGTGAAGCATTGACAGCTCCTGGTTAATTGGAGTGATCTTTCAGAGGGAAGTCCAGGTCCATGGGATCATGAGTCTGGGTCCATGAGACATGGAATTACCTCTTCAGAAAGGGATACTCCCACGTAACATGTCCAAAACACACCTTATAAACCAGAAAGACAACTAGCTCTTGTGAAAGTAGGTGTTCTGCCATTCCCAAATCAGAGGCATCTAATAAAAATTTGCTCTCCTATCAGTTTAGATTCCATTTCTTGGCTAGGACCCATTTTCTATGAATATAAATTATGTTTCTGTGCCTATTGCTTTATCTTTTTCATGCCTCTCAGACCTAGCTATTATCCATCTTGCCAATAGTTATTTATTACTTTGTGATTATGGGCAAAGTAGGTAATGACCTATTAAATCACAAACCCACACTTATTATCACCAAACCCAAACTCCAATTGCTAGAAAAGAATCGCTTAATTTCATATGCAGTTAAGAGTTTACTTTCTTTGCAGCCAAGATAATAGATGGACATTTGAAACCTTTTTCCCAGGAAACTGGCAGCTGGAGTAAGTACTCCATAGCTCATGTTTAAACTGCAAACAGAGTGGTTTCTCTTGATACATATTCCAGGAACAGACCTATAGCCAGTGCAGCAGAAAACAATAGCAAATATATTTCAGGTTTTATATTACAATGTGCTCTGAAAAAGTGCTGCCGTTTGTCAACACTTTCTCCCTTGAAACAGCTACAGGTGGATTATGCAGACAGGCACAAGGCAGGTGACACACACACCCTTCCTCCAATCATCCCAAATTCTCCCCCAAAACCAGGGATGAACCTTGAATGGAAACCAGACCCAGCACATGGGCACATTCCTCCCCTTGAAGCAGGAGAAATAGTGAGGCAAAAAAAGAGCACCAACCTCAGCATCTCCTTCCCAAGGAGATGCTCCTTCTACCAAAGAGAGACAAGTGTCAGCCTGCACCATCAATTGTGCATTGATGTTTTTGTGATCCCTGATAAATTATTAGTACTGGCTCTGAAAAGGACACAAAATCATATTACAGCAGATACAAGCCCTAGCAAAAAAAGGAAAAAATCAGCAAGAAAGAAACTTGACTGATTTTTAGATGAAGTGTAAACCAACTGTATGTGTTATACATGAGAAAGTATATTTAACTAGTAATCAAATAATTACCCAGGAAACTTAGCCAGAGATTTAAAAAATCTTATTTGGAGAAAATTCAAAATCAAGGCCAAATTTAAAAAAA